>VWZK01004113.1:0-117221 GCA_013396935.1 Baryphthengus martii
CATACAGGGCTAGAAATATTAGCTTATGTAAGCAGTCTTTTAACTTTTATTCTATTGGACCTGAAGTCATAAGTTATTGATGAGATTTTTATATCTTTTTTTTTAATGTCTATTCTTTTGAAGTATAATTCTTTCCTGTAATTCATACACATTTATGGTGAATTTCCTACATTTTGAAGCCTAAATGATCAGGCAGGTTGGAGGGGGGGTGTGGGGTGTGTGTGTTTCTTTGAGAGAAAGTGAGGCATTTTGGACTTTATTCTTTAGCTTATTAGTTGGTATCTCAAAAGAGGCATAGGAAGTGAATGCAGGTCTAAGCAGCGAAGGAAAACTTGATCAGCTTGCTTTGTTTTTTCTGCTCTGCCCAGTATTGGCAATTCCAAGCAAACTACAAAAGCAGAGGTCTGAATTCAATAGTTGACTTCAAAAGCACATATACACCAAATGAAGCACATTCGTGACTGTCCGGAAAGATTGTGACCACAGCGACAAATACAGTGTGATGCTCCCTGTGAAACTGTATTTGTATTTTTTTACTATATCAAGCTTTTCTCTCTTACTCTTTTGAATCCAAGAGGGTGGATTAGTGAAGTGGAAAGAGAAGACGGGCCGGACAGCAGTGGGATATGATGATTTACAAGCTATTACTCTTTCCAGACTAATTTTTCCATGTTTCCTTTTACGTAGCTTCCTGAGTAGTAGCACCAATATAGTAGCTGTCAAAATAAAAGGAGAGGTTTTCTCAGTAGCTGCTGGGATCAGTAAAAGAATAGAAGTTCTGATGAACTGCTACTATTTGGAGAGCTTTTTTTCAGCTGTTGCATTCGTTCTGAACACATCTAAAATCCACATTTGAGTGGTTTGTTGTTAGGGTTTTTTCAGAAATTACAGTTTTGCTCACATTTTATCTCTTTTGAAAAGTTTTTGTGTTTTGATTTAGGATAGTTTTTTCGTTTTGCAAGTATTTTTAGAGTATCTTTATCAATCTCCCATTATGTTCAGTAATTAATCAAATTGTGTAAGTAGCATCCATGTTCGTAACTAAATCTTTCTATTCCTAATATTCTTCCACAAAGATGCAGGATTTTCTCCCCGCACCCCATATGAAACTAAGTGGGAGAAAATCATATAAATGTAAAAATTTGCTGAAAAAAATATAGTAAAAAACCCCAAGAAACTAAACAAAGGGGTGCGTGTGCGTGTGTGTTCAACCTTAGCTCTCATTGTTGATGAGCATGTATATTATTTCCTTAGCATTACATGTCATGTAAAACAACCATATGAAAAAGCTGTAAAGAGATTTTGTTCCACATTTTTTAAATGTATCTGATGATGTGTCCTCATGCTTTTAAATGTTACTTTCCATGTTTACCTGGACAACAGAATTAATGACAAATGACTTCAAATCTCTGGCCAGGTAACACTAATGAAGTGGCAGCAAGAGGAGTTTGCTAGAAGTCTTTAAGTTGAAAATCTATTTTTAGTTTTTATACACTATAGATAAAGGAAATACTTTGAGGAAACACTTTGTCAAGGAACTCTTTCTGTGATTATGACATTTAGGGCAAAATTTGTAATGAGTACTGCTGCTCACTTCTATTCTTGAGTTCTGACCTTGGATTACTTTGTCTGAAGTAGTATCAGCCTGACACCCTGGATATTAAAACCTAGGCTTTGTGCTCCTTGCTGTACCCCTGCTGCCAGGGAGAGCTCCTGTGCGGCGCCGGTGCTTGGATGGTGTGATGGGAACAGAAGGCACCATGCCCCGCTGGCCACAGGCTTCTCAACAAACGTGCCCTGTGGCCGCAGCCAAAGCAGGGGGAGGAAAGGAATCAATCCTTCTATGTTGTGGTATAAACAGTAATGCTTAAAGCCATTTATCTTCCCTTGTCAAAATTCCATCATTAAATAGTGAGGCAGTGAACTTTAAAGTCATTGGAATTGTTCTTTAATTCAGTGCAAAGGAATTGTCCTGTACTCCTGCCTGTGCTTTTATGCTGGTATGGATTTTGTTTTCTCCCTTAACAAAGTCTCAGAGACTCACGAAGGAAACTTATTTATTTTGTTAAATGTCAAAGTACTGATTCGGGAGTCAATGTTCTTCAGTGTTTCTGTGCTTCAGTTTTTGATTGCTGTAAAAGTAATTTTTATTTTTCATTATATGATACTGGAAATTCTAGGAGACCTGCATTGTAAACTACTTGATTCACTCACAATCTTCTTTTTTTCCTCTCTTAAAGCTCCCCTTTGAGGGCAGGATTAATTCAGTATCCATATGTGATCTAGTCCAACCAAATCACCATTCTCTAATTGTACTAAAGTTATGTGGTGTGGCTAAGTGTTAAATATGCTGCCTACCAGAGGTGGTCTAATGCTTTTGAGATACATAAACTGAGGGTGTTTCCACTTAGAGCAGAGCCTGTGTTGCAGAGTGTGTGCATTAAAAAAGATTAGTCAAGCTGACTGGTGCAGGTTACATTTTTTTTCTGCATTTTCTGAAATGTAAACAAGTAACTTCATCTACGTATTTCCCCCATCTGTTGGTGGAACTGAGGAAAAACTAGAAAAAAGGGCAGTACATTAACTATCTAAATGTTTGAAAAATGCAAAGCCAGTTCTCTTCATTCTAATTTACATAACTTCATAGAACAGCGTGAGATTTGTTTTAATTTTTTTTTCATTAAAAAGGCAAAGATTCTGATTCTGTTTTTTTTTTCATCTTAGATGCTAATACTAAGTTAATCTTCTTTATACTAAGTAAAACAGAAGTGAAGTGTTCAAATGGGTTATAGAGATTATATGTTTTTTAAAAGATTATTCTGTTAATTTTTTTCAGTAAATCTCTAATGTGATAATTCAAAGGCATTTATTAATGGAACCCAGTTTATTTTCTTTTTTTTAAAATATCAGGTTATCAGCACTTCTAGTGCAGAACTGATAGTTGATATCTTACCTACTTCTTACGAAGCTTTCATGATAATATTTTTCTTTAGCACCACATTTTCATGTCACCCTAACCAATTCAAATATATCAGGGCAGGCTTTTTAGTTCCTTTGTAGTATTCCAAAGGAGAATGGTGGTCCATGATGAGGCATTACCATTAATTAATTTTGCCTTTTGTTGAAGTCTTTATTTTGTCATGTTAAGATGCGTGTCTGTTTATATTTGTGGTTTTCTTGTGGGTTTTGGCGTGGATTTTTGTTTGTTTGGGTTTTGTTAGTTTGGTTTGGTTTTTTACAGAAATGTTGGGATGTAGCCATATGCATTCCAGGTGTACAAAAATAACAAGGCTGTGTTATTACCCAAAAGAAAATTACAGGGCACATTGCCACTTAATATGTATGAATAGCTGGCAGCATAAAGTGAATCTATTTTCTTGTGTTTCAGAAAAGTGTGATGAACCTCTGGTCTCAGCATTACCCCACTCCTCCTTCAGCAGTTCATCATCCATGACAAGCAGCTATGTGCCAGGGTACGCCAAGCTGAACAAGAGAGGAGGTAAGGGCTGCCATCTACCTTAACATTCAGATCCTTCATGGAAAAAAAAATGATGAATGATATTTTTAAAATGAAAATGCTTTTTGTGTAAAATATTATTGCCTATGTTTGTTTTAACAAAGTTTTAGCTGTCTGACAGACTTTTTATAACCCAAATTAATTTTTGCTTCATTGTATGTGACAGTAATTGCACTCCAGCGCACCGCAGGGAGAAATACACTGCTACTAATCACTTGTAGCAGCACAGGCCAAATGCCTGCCGTCGATGGAGTCCTGCGGTACGGTTCTGTAGCTGACTTCAGCTAAAAGGGCATACTGGTGTTCATCGGGAGAAAAACATTTGCAAGGTCACGGTTGTTGGAGCAACGATAAACAGCTTGGATCTGCTTTGTTGATTTAAGTTGTTTCCCACCTTAGCAGTGACTGCTGCTGACATTCAGGGTTTTTTCTAGCGCCGCAAGAACTTTGCCTTTTACCTGCATTTCTGTAATGCAGTGAGGTGGTGTTCAGAAGTAACAAAGGCACCTCAGTGTTGGTGGTTGGAAGAACAGCTGCGTAAGTTTGATGGTGTACCTGATCATTATAATTAGATCCTTAGGGCTAGTCATGGTCTGAACACAATCTTTGCCTTCACCCATAGGAATTTTCATAGCTATCCTTGAGATTTCTAGATGTCTGTATAGAGACCATTTTGATAATGATCTCTAAAATAATTTCGCAGGAATGATGTATTTAAATATGCAACTTTAGATTAACAGGAGATTAGTATTTTGAATACTACTGACTTGATTTTTTTTTTTTTTCTAAATAATAGCAATAGACCGGTTGGATTGGGTCCAGAGGAGGGCCATAAAAACGATCAGAGGACTAGAACATCTCTCCTAAAAGGACAGACTCAGAGAGTTGGGGTGGTTTAGCTTGGAGAAGAGGAGGCTCTGGGGACACCTTATTGTTATTCAGTATTTAAACAAGGCTTATAAGAAAGATGGGTACAGACTTTTTAGTAGGGCCTCTTGTGACAGGACAAGGGGTAATGGTTTTAAACTAAAGAGGGTAGATTCAGACTAGATATAAGTAAGAAATTTTTTACAGTGAGGGTGGTGAAACGCTGGCATAGGTTTCTCAGAGAGAGATGGTAGATGCCCCATCCCTGAAAGTGTTCAAGGGGCTGTGAGCAACCCGGTCTAGTTGAAGATGTCCCTGCTCACTGCGGGGGAGTTGGACTAGATACACTTTAAAGGTCCATTTCAACCTAAACTGTTCTATGATTATATGTCAATGACACTATTGACATGGTAGGATCTGCTTGAGATTGATTGCATGTGCTTTCAGGGAATGGGAAGAGGGGAGCTGTGCAATTAAGGGGGATAAACTGTATACACGTGAGACTCTGGGGCAGCTAGTGCCCTGGCCACTAAGGGACTATCACCTGATTCTGTACACGTGTGGAATTCTTGTTCCTTGATGTCTTTTTCTGGTGTGTTTTGTTCTCTAAAATAAGTCTTAGCCAGCTCCCAAGGCTGCTTTCTTTTAATGACTGGTAATTGACCTGGTGAGCTGCTTATAGCCCTGCTCCCTCTGCTATCACCCTGTGCCTGTACTTTCAATACCTCTGCTATCATCCCATGATTGTAATCCTCTACACTACATTTTTATTTTGCAGTAAGGATTTCTTCTTTGCAGTGTGTCTACTTTAGGTACAGAATTGTATCAGAATTGTTACAGCAATAGTAACAAGCCCGTGCAATGACAACACTAAGTTCAAAGTAAAACAGATGAGGCAGTTACCTGCTTGTTAGAGAATTGCTAGTACAACTAAACGAGCTAAATATAATCCAAAGACTAGCTTAGAGAAAATAGAACTGACAAGCTCTAGTCCAGAAGGGTTGATGCAGAGCTTGTGGCCTCTCAGAAGCATTGGCTATTGCTTTGCTTTTAAGCCTGCAGACTAGTGAGTAACATTGCTCATTGCTCCAGAAATGTAGAAGATTTCTGAATGGAAATAGATGCAGGTTTATGATGGTTTCAGGATTTTTCGTCAGTGTTGCCTTCGTTTTGTATCATCTCAGTAATTGTTATTCTTTCTATTACAGTATGTCTAAACATGGATTTTGATAGCCCGACAGGTCCCTTCGTTTGTGCTTTCAGCTGTTCACTGTCCAGATGAAAGAAGTTCGGGAACAGTTTGATTCTAAAACACTGTTCATCATTTAGGTTGAATTCTGCTGTATCTGATCAGTTATATTCATTTGCATTCTATTCCTTGTTCTAAAATAGCAAAAAAAAAAAGGCACTAGAATCACTTTAATAGCTTTGTATCAACTTGGTAGGCAAGATCTTCAGATTGATTTTAGATGACTATCATTTCAGTTTACTAGATACTTACTCTCTTACAAGTGAAAGGCAGGTAAGGTATTTGGAATTTATTTTTTTTTATATATTTGCCCTCTGCTTTCTTACCCTTGTAAGTTACTACAGTGCATTTTCTTTTAATGATGTTTCTTTAGTGGTATGGATCTACAGTGTTGTCATAAATGTAGCATTTGCTTGATTTCCTCTATCATAAGGTCATTTGAAATTCAGTGGCATCTCTTCATTTAAGTAGTGACTTCTTTAGACTGTTGTCATCAGTCTTTTAATACCTATGAAGCCTAGCATACATACTTCTCAAATTTGAATCTTCGATATGTACATTACCTAATTTTGCTTTTCTAATCCTAGTACCAGTAAAAGTTCTGTAGAATTCAGGACTGTGTTTAATATGGGAACTCAGCCTTTGCTGGCTTTATGCTGCTGCTTCTACAAATGATGGAATGTTGAGCTATTTTACAACAGCATGGAATTACAGACATTGCTAATCAAACCAGTAGTGAGGGGATCTACTCTTTATCTCTCCAAAGAGTCATTATCAGCTAATAGGTTCCCAAATCAAATGTGCTATTTAAACCACACTGTGCTCAAGTCATTAAATGGAAAGAACCCCCCCTCCTTAGCCTCAGACCCTTTAAATTAAGGAAATGCACATTTGAAGATTCTAGGCTCCAACCCAATTATATTTTTCTATGCCATTTTCATGGCACTTCACTCTAGACTGGCAAAACACTTGAGCAGAATAGATAGCATATTTTACTCTATCGATTAAGACACTGATTTAATGAACAGTCACATCATGTTATTAAGAAGGTTGCAGTTGTGACTGTGGTTGTTCTGGTTCGCTTTCCTGCTATAAATGTGCAATTGATAAGATGCACATCAAAGAGTTTAATATTTTCAGCAGCTTTTAGGAGGCTTCAAAAGCAGGAACATCCACAAATTTCTTCTTACTGATATTGTTTTGTTTACAACCCCCAAACCTAGTCATCTAGGCAAACAGAACTAGGCTGTATGTGTAGGGCATTTTCCTGTGTCAGTACGTGAGAATATTTTACATTTTCTACAAGAGTCTGCTCAGAGCCCTGTGAGCCTTTGCTGACTTGAGGATTAGTACATATACCTATATCAAAGAAAATGCACATTTGATGGACAAAGTATAACTTGATTAGAAAAGTTAATCTTTCCAAATCTGTTTACTCAATGGTTCATATCCTTCTGTGTTGTCCCACATTCCTCTTGTGATCCTTATTTCTTGTAAGGGTAAGTAAAGAGAGCTATCCTGATCTTTTTATTATGGGAGAGAGGAAGTTATTTTTAATTAGAGGAAAAATGCTGATTGTAGAAATAAGTATTCAGTGGTTACCTGCAGGTCTGTCAGTCTCTTGCAAATTCATACCAAAAGGTATTAAAATGCAAAGCCCTAGTTGCTGCAGTGAATGAGAGACTTTGATTTGTGTAATGGTTACAACTGTGTATCTGTGTTTCCATAATCACAAAGAGCCAGAGGCCTGAGAGTACAATACGTGTGCGCATTTTATACCTGCGCTCTCTTTCCCTTCTCCCCAGAGCACCCCAGCTGTCTGATGGGATGCCTTCCCTCTACTGCCTTCCTGAGCACTTTCATTCACAACAGCTATGAAAAACAAGCAAAATGCTTTCATTTTATTATCATGTAAAGAGTAGGGAATGTGTTGACCACAGAATATATAGACTGATTTGTCTTGCTTTATTTGTAAGCAAAGGAAGGTGGTTCCTTTGCTGTACTGCTACTTATCAACAGCTTTAAGTGGAGTTAGTGCTGGGTGAAGCCATTGCCGCTCTCCTTGTCAGGCCTGCAAAGTAATTGGGGCAAAGAACCTTTGAGACTTTAGGTGTGGCAAAACTTCTGTGGAGACCGAAATGATGCATGAATCGCATAGTGATAGTAGGTTTGGAGAAGGCAGAGTGTGGTGACTCCTAAAGTCTATTAAAGGCTCGTAAGAAAAGTCTTGGACTTAAAAAGCTGAAGGGCACTGAATTAGCAACTCTTCAAGTTGCTGGTGAGTGCTGTAGTGAGATTCTGTCAAATAATCCTCTTGAAATTAAGAGATTTTTTTTTTTCAGTTTAAACACCTACATTTTAGTGCTATACTGTACTGTAGTATTTTTACATATTTTTTAAATTATAAAAATTACTAGCCTGTTGTTCAGTGCCAGTATAATAAAGGTATAGATTATTTCTGAAGTGTCTGTAGTTTGTATGAGAAAACAAAACACCACAGGAGACATGTATGTAGCTTTTCTTTTTTTGTTCCTCTATCACTTTTATCTAAGTATAAAAAAACATCATTTAATCTTTGAATACTATCAAATCCTATAACTTTTTACTTTGTATGCCCTTCTTACGAATTATTTTTAATATTCTCTCGGTTATCAACACACATTCTTTACATGTGTAAACCAAACATTTCTAAGTGTATTAAATGAGCTAATGTAATATTTGCAAAAATATAGGAATGTGTTACCTTGGGGGGGGGGAATCCTTTTCAAAATGACTGACAGAGTCATTTACGTTGGGACATAAATATATGCCATTAAGCTATTGACAGCACTGGAACACATTTGAAGTGAAATGCAGTTGGTAGACTAGCTAAAGAGATTTCAGAGTTCGTTCTATGTTTGTCATACCTGTTGTCCTACAAAAGTCATCCATATTGCTACCACCTTACTAACTACAGTGGCATAAGAGGAGAGTTTTCAGTTAGCTCATTCTAGAGGTTTTTTTAAATCTATCTATAGTTGCTTTTGCATATGTGATGGCAAGGTTATAAGGTCTAACATCTTATGACCTGCCTTCAGTAGAATCAATGGACTGCATCACATCATAAGGAGGATTCTTAGCACACGTTTGATATAATGCATTATCAATCTTCTTTTTAATGGTTCCCAAGCTATTGGACCTTGCATTTCTCACTAGTACAAGAATTAATGCTGCCCATCATCCACCTCATCCCATTTTAATTTAGGGAAGAAATTCTACATTATTTCAACATAATGTAATTGGAAACTGCTTAAAACCGAAAGAGTCTCAGAACTTCAGAAATAATCCCAGCAGACAGTGAAAGTATGAAGGTCATAATGATTCTTTGGATGTATGGAAATTATCTTTTGCGCAGTGGAATAAAGAAGAAATTTGACATCCGGGGCTCTCTTTCAAGTCCAGAATTAGGGGGAAATCTGAAGGTACCAATAAAATTGATAATGGAATATAAGGGTAGGTTTCTGTAGGACAGTTTGTGTTCAAAAGAGTCCTTTTACCACCACTATGTAACTCCTGTCTAGACTTTCATGTTGCTTTTTAATCAGGGTGCTGACCTTGACCTGAGTTATTGATGCGTCTGTAAAACAAGCATCAGAAATCATAAGTGCTGGCAGAGGTGTAATTGAGTCAATATGGTTTTTCTTGGTGGAGTTTTAAATTTTAGCTTCTGTGTGGAAGACGCAAGAACTTTCCTATAATGGGATATGATTCTTTTATTTCCCAGATCATTTCCAGTAAGTCAATTTAGTTCTGTTCTGCAACAGCTCTACTGATATAAAATATTGCTTGTGAGAGTCACTCCTGAGAAAAACTTGGGGGCACCTGGCCTAGACTTTTCTCAGCATGGCTATTAAAATCTCCAGTACCATAACTACTGTCACTACTCCAGCTCCTTACTACTTTTCTGTATGATGTATGAAAAGGATTTCATAGCATCACATTTGGGTTGGAAGATACCTTAAAGATCATCTAGTTCCAGCTAGATGATCTAGTTCCTGCCCTTGGAAGGGACATCTCCCACTAGATCAGGTTGCTCAAAGCACCATCCAGCCTGGCTTTGAACACTTCCAGAGTGGGGACATCCACAGCTTCTATGAGCAATTTGTTCGCGTGCCTCACCACGCTCACAGTAAAGAATGTCTTGCTAATATCTAACCTAAACCTATCCTCCTTCAGCTTAAAACGGTTACCCTCATCCTATCACTATGCTCCCTGATAAAGGGTTCCTCTCCGTCTTTCCTGTGGGCCTCCTTTAAGCACTGGAAGACCACTGTAAGGTCTCCTGGAGCCATCTCTTCACTAGACTAAACAATCCCAACTCTCTCAGCCTGTCCTCAGCTAGTTTATCTCTTTTCCATTCACTTTGTCAAAATAAAGTTTACGTCAGCCTGGATTCTGTGAGCTTTTTGAGATTGTCCATTCCTGGGATTTGCCAGTAACTTAGTTTGGGTGTGAATCTCAAAGTAAGGAGGTGCTCCCTCTGCATTAACATCGTCCAGATAGGGAGAGTGGGGAGCTGGTGTGCAGCCATTAGCACTCTGTAGATTGTCGCCTTAAATACTGCAACCTCCTTATGTCAACAAGGTCTTTGGGCACACTGAGAATGCCTCTGTGCAACATAAGTCATTATACTGTGATTAAAACCCTCTTAGAGGAAAGTCGTTACAGAGTTGCCACTGTTTTGTAAATTCACTGCCTAGGTTACCGAATATTGTCTTTTCTAGGTGGCTGAGCACTTGAGTAATGGATAGAGTAGCATAAAAGAGCAATAACAACCATGAGAAAAAGAATAGTATCATCCACTCTGTCCATAAAAGAACTCTTGCTGAGTAAGAATTTATAAATAATTAAAATGTGGTTACCTTTTAAAATAAATAAATAACAGTCCCTTTCTGTAAGTATGTGCTTTAGATGAACATGCATTGTATGGTCTAATGCAGTTTATTTATTTCCTGAAACTATGCTATGTAATGCATAGGAGATCAAATTACGTGATCTGAAGTCAGAGCAAATCAAATATTGTTACCTATTTAATTACTTTTCCATTTTAAAAATGTGGAAAATGACTTATACGTGGCTGAAAAAAAAATAATCCTTCCACATTTTAGTAATGTGACCTTTTGGTGTTATTCCTAATACACTTCAACCTCTCTGTTTTTTTCTTCTTTTGCAAACCTTAAATAATTCAGGCTCAGGTCATCATTTGTGAGGTTTTTTTGGAACTAGAAAGAAAAGTCTCGTAGGAAAGGCATTTGTCCATGCACAGCTATTATGTCATGGTCAAATATTATTTCTGGATTCATATAATTTTCTATATGTCTTTGTCTGCCTCATTCCCTACCACATAATCCATTTTGATTATTCCTCACCTTCAAAACAAATAGCTCGGTAGCCTGCTCTGATTTGTAATGCAACTCACTTCAGCTGCATGAATTCTTAGATGTCTGTTTTGAAGACAGTTGTGATTACCACTCAGTTGACATGTGCAATTATTTTCTGTGCTTTAATAATCTGGCCCTAATGAAACATTTTTCATAAATACCTACATTTTTTTAAAAGGAATTTTTAAAAACACAAATGTTTGCAGTAGTTCATTCCTCTGAAACCACAAGCTGTTTCAGTCTCTGGAGCAATATATGGGGCAGCAGGAGGAAACATACACTGCAAGAAGATAGCAGATTTTTTGAGGGGGCAGAAAAAAGAAGCATCAAAAAGGGGGGAAAAAAATACCAGCGTACATTCAGGTCAGACTGATACCTTGAAAAGTAAATTTAAAAAGGAAAAACATCGCCATTTTTGTTCAAAACACAATCCAAGAAACAAAATCTCTGGAAAGTGAAACTCAAATAATTGGATAAAAATAAAGCATCATTAGCTTATGTTAATTTACTGTAGCCCAACAAATACAGAAAGCATGACCGTTTTTTCCAGTTCATAACTAATTCGCTAATTAAAGTGTTCAGAATACCTAATTGGCTTATTTAATACATGTCTAGATGGAGAGGAGGAAAAAGTAATGCTGAGTGCTCTCTTAAACTTTATAAACTTTTTCTACAGCAGTGGTTTGCAGAGGCAGCAGTTCCAAGTCCAGCTGGAGACATAAGACAAACGGGCGGCTATCTGGGGCAACAGACAGACAGGACCAGCAGATCTGAGCAGCTAACTAACTATTCAGAAAAAATGCCATTCCTTGATTGTTTCTGAAGCTCATGGATGGCTCACTCTGGCCAGGAAGCGGCAGTGCTGGTGGCAGAGATCAGGCACCCTCACAGCCAGCCAAACTGGATCCATGTATCACAGATATACTTTCCCCATACCCTTAGAGACAAGTGCGGCTCTGGCTCTTTGACCCCAGAGTAGCCAAATTCAGTGCTCTCCTAAAAGTCCAGAGTTTAATTTGAAGGTTTTTCAAGCAGCATTGGGATATCAACCTGTAAATAGTTAAGAAAATTTTTAGGCCTCGTCTCTATGCTATTTTGAAAAGGCAGACCTGATTAGCTCTCCAGCTCCAGTCTTATATTCTTATTTGCATTTGAACAGGAGCTGAGGGTCTCAAATACGGGGTGGCTGACGAGTTTATACTTGGTCTTTGTACGCCCTCTCTCTTACTGTTGGGAGTCACCTGCTTCAAATTTCACATGCATGTGTCATACACACAAAATATGCTAAAAGGTCTCACACCCTTTCTAAATGTTGTTACACTTGTCTTATTTGGTATGTGTTTCAGCGTTCATCAAGTTTACATTTACAAAAGTATCACCTTTGCATGGAGGTGTTAGTATTAGTCAGGTGATGTATAGGTAGGTGCAAGAAGAGTATTGCTCATGGCAGATGCTTGCCTGAATAAAGGCAGTTTTTCACAGAAGGACATTGTAAATCAGGCACTAAGTCATATAACCAATCCATTTAAAGATGGCAGACACTACCTCTGGTGTTTGATTCTTAAAAAGGAGGGAGTGGAGTTTTAGAATACTTCATAGTTCTCAGACAATGGAGCTACTGCGTTTCCACACATCAATGGGAACATGCAAGATTAAAAGAAAAACTAAACTCAGTATAGGAAAACTGGCCAATCTCTTTTGACAGGTCCATACATTTAGGAGGAGGTGAGGCTGACAGTTTAGGTGTGCTAAGCTAGGTTATATCTACAGATGCTTCAGACCAAGATAGAGAGATGTATGAGACTCATCTGGAATTGAGGCAAAGGTGTGGTGAGTGTACAGAATATGCACTGTCAGCTGCTTCCAAGGTAGATGCTCTTGTCAGACACTTAGGAGTGTTTCATCCTCCCCTGCACACAAAATGCAGATTTTCCTTTCACAGATGGGTGTAGTGCAACTAGTAGGTAGCTGCTTTGAGCACAGCCAGAGCACTGCCTTTTCCAATTGAGTCATAAACAAGCATAAATGCCAGTAGAAATGGGAGCTATTTGGCTACCATTAGAACCTCCTTGTACAGTAATATGCTGAAAGAGAGAAAAGAAGTAATGTGATAAAATGAGGCTATTCACTGCAGGATGGGAGAGTGCAGCTGTTATTCATGTTTCAGCTTTCACAATTAGATTATTCGCAAGCAAATCTGAGCTCCACATTAAGAGAACATTAATACTTATTTTTCTGTGTGTGAGTTACTACATGAATCACAAAAAGTGTCTCTGAATCTGGAAGAGACTGACTTAGCATCTAGTCCCACATCAGTTATTTGCTGTTGGTTTCACATTTTTTTGTCTCATTTTCTTCAAGAAAACTGTTTTTAACCCATTTGTGTGTAAGACTCGTTTTAAAATGAAATAGAAATGACACCCATTTGAAGGAAAAAGTAGTGCATCGACTCATAGTGAGCTTTATTATTTACTTTAGAAAGCTTCAGTTTTACGTAAGCCAGGTAAAGGTTGAAAGGGAAGAGGTGAATGATGGAGTGTTGTATAGAAACCACTCAGAGCTTTTTGAGGAAGGGGAAATCCTTTCCTTGAGGAGAGAGAATTATCTTCCTTTATTAGGTTATCACTGTAGCTGAGTGTGGAGTCCACTTTGTGCAGAATGGCAGATGACGATAACGCTGCCAGGTGAGAAACTCTTGTGTAAGTCAGAAGCAATGGTTTAGTTGTGCTGACCCATACTGTAATACTTTGTGTTCTCTGCCTGGAGAGTTGTTGTGCTGAAGGACAGCTAAGGGCCAAGCAACCCTCAGAAGAAAGGGCAATAGTATTTAACCCTTTGCCCATGTTGTCTGCTGTGCTTTTCTCCTTTTGTTTAACTGTGATACCTAGTTCTTGTAGAATAACTTTGTTCTATATCGGATGTCTCTGATAGTTTGTTGGCCAACTGTTGTTTCAACTGGAAATTGATAATGAGTTGTCTCTTCAGAGCCCTAAACTTTTCTGACTGCTTCTAGGACAGATTGTTATTTATTTCCAGGCAGATTTTTATTCTTTGGTACAAAATTGGTTTGAATGATCGATTTTCAAAGTCACTCAGTGTTAGATAAATTGTTTCTACTGAGATTCATGGGTATCTATATTTGATATACAGTGGGAAAAAAAAAAAGGGGGGAAGAATGTTTGGAAAACTGCTTTTTAAAAAGTTCTGGTTTAGATGTCTTTGCTTTTCAATATTGACTACTGTCAAATTTTGCATTCCTGCTGGGCTTTCAGGCACTTTACTCCCTGTGAGCTAATTCTACTTTGGTTAAGAAAGTTGTCAGAAATTATGTGATCTTTGTAAGGATCAAAGGATCCTATGGTATGTAAAAATAGGTACTTGACCGTGTCTTTTAACTACATAATATTTATAGATCAGGAATGAGCTAGTAAGTTGTCTGAGTTAGGCCAAAATGGTGCTCAATTATCAGGGAGAAAAAGTTGCATGCCAAATTTTTAAAAAGACAGTTATTGAGAGACCAGAGAAGCTATTAATTTTGTGAGCAATCTCTAAATGTTACTTCAATGAACTTCTGATTTCACGCCAAGAAAGACCAACTTCTGCATATTATATGCAGAATATATTCTCTTAAACACATCGGTGATGATGCTTTAGCTCTTTTCTTCTCATGAAGCAGTAATGTGAAATGAAGCTAGGGTGGCAACCAACATGTTGACCAGCGATAGTTGTTTGATGAGCCATGTCCAAAGTCATCTGAAGAAGAGTCCTATAACTTGGGATCAAAGCAGAGATACCAGAGACTGACTAGGAACCAGACATAAATAATTTAAAACATTCCACTTCTCAGGTTTCCACCAGACTTTAATTAAAGGAATTAAATGGAGCCCTTCACAGGAAATGTGTTTTTTTTCTGCAGCTGTCTACTCTGAGGCTGGAGCACCTTGTTTATAAATAGGTGGTATTGGCCACCCTTTGAGAAAAGCTACTAGCTTACCAGTTCACTAAGTGTGATATGGCAGTTCCTGTGCTCTTATCTCGTTCTCTTACAGCTGGTCCCTCCATGAGGCTGGAATCACAATGACAGGGTTTGCTGGGGAAATCTACAGGCTTATCCAATTTTATGGATGATTGCAACACTTTCAACCTCTCAGACTTGCCTACAAAAGCAAGGAAGCTTAAAGGAATGGGAGAAGTTAACTGCACATAAGAAAGAAGACAGGAGAGACCCCAAAATAAATTGATTTACCCTATTGACATAGATCTAGAGCTTATTGAAAAATAGAGTTGGGACTGTGAAGTAAAAAGTACAAACAAGCTCCAAAGTTAATAGAGATAAGGAAACAACATAAATAAAGCCTTTGGTTTGACAAGAGCATTGCAGTTACCAGAATCATGCAGCCGTATCATTTTCAGTCACCTGAGAAGAGCTTCCCCTCTTTCTTTCTATCTTCAGTTCCCTGAAACCAGAAGTGTTCTTGTTTTAGGGCCTTAGTGGCTGGCAAGTTTTTCTGTTTCACGTTTAGGTTGCTCAAGTTTTTCAGCTGGCCCCATAGCTGCAAAACTACATTGTCTGCATAGTCTAACATGACTCATGAAACAAGGCTAAAAGCTTGCCTATAGAAATGCTTCCAATGGTTTCAGAAACTTACTGTTCATTATGTTGCAAGCAAGGAAATTGAAAGCTGTAATCATGGCTTTTATCTTGTAAATTTACCTCAAGATCTTTAAAAAGGTCTAAAGATTACAGCCAAAAAACCAGGATGCTGCTGGTCAGTAATGAGCAGCACTGTGCAATTTCAACTTTCTGTCAAAGTGCTAGAATCCATTACAGAAAGTACTTTAATTATGCACTTTATTATCTGTAACAAATATAAATTGACTGGTTTACTTTCAAAATTTCCAATTAAATATAGACATTATTTTTACATAATACTGGAAGCTCATTGTTAGCATTTTGCAGAAGTAAGTCCTTTGCCCAGCAGAGGTGGGACTATTCACCATTCTCCTGCTTTCTCCTTGGGTATTAGACAAATGCTACTGATGTTATTCTTCAGAACACTGCAAAACTGCATGAGTGGCGTAATAGTGTCCCAACTGACACTGATAGCTTTATTTAAAATATAATATTAATACTGGAAATCTAATATGGTCTACTATTACAGATGATTTTAAACTGTCAACAGTATCAACCAAACAGAAAATTTTTGAATGCATTGAATGTGGGGTCTGTAAAAACTTCAATCAAAAAATGATGCCTAGAGTTTGCTTTGATGTTGATCAATAGTGGCAGTATTGGTTAGTAAGTATTGACAGAGTTTTAAATAGTGAGTATATGCAACTTTAGCTTGTCAGAAAGTTGCATAAGGCGAAACACTGGAACAGGTTTCACAGAGGGATGGCAGAAGCCTCATCCCTGGAAGCATTCAAGGTCAGGTTGGACAGAGCTCTGAGCAACCTGATCAGGGTAAAGATTCTCTACTTATCGTGGTAGGGTTGGACTAGATGACCTTTCCAACTCAACCCATTCTATGATTCTGTGAACGTGCTCCCACTTCCTGCTCCCCATGAAGAAAAACTAAGGACTTGAAAGGTGTAGAAGCTTGTAGATATTTTGACAAATTTAATAGGAATGAGCTAAATTGTACGGGGTTAGATGAAAGTAGAAAGAGGAGAAAAGATAAGATACGCAAATGTACATAAGAAAATTGGGCCCCTAAATTTCATTAATTTTCCAGGCGAGTTTAGCACATAAACTTCTTTCTGGTTTTAGTATTTAACAGAGGGAGTGTCAGTCTTTTTTTTTATAATTTACATGGAAAACGTAATGTAGGAATAACATGAATTCAGATGTGTTGACACGAAGCTACGGTAACATTCAGTGCCAATGGAGCTAATTCAATAAACTGCTTTTGACTGTCTGGTTCAAGTTGAAGGAATATGCTGCAATTTCTCCTGTGGGTAGTGCTGGTGAGGGAAGATTATGTAAAAAGCAGAATCATTTGTGTTTGTTCCTAAAGGGACCCTCAGGCCAGAGAGTTCGTAAATGCCTTTTCTGGGTTTTATTAAGCTAATGTACCATGTCCATATTTGATTTCTTTTTATTCCCAGAGGGATTATATTGTTCTGTTTAACTATGTGTGTTTGACAGTATAGGATATGCTTCTAGAGTATAGAACTGAGCATCAAACTTTACTTTGCAAGATAGATATAAAGTTCACTTTATATAGTTCTATGAACTAAGAAGTTCACTTACTTACCTAAGAATTTCTTTGAAAGAGCTCATTTTAAAGGGAAGAGGAAAACTCCAAATGATAACACTAGCCTTTTATAACAATTATCCCCTTAAAAAAAGCAGCATTTTGTCATGCAACTTTTCAGTCTCTTTATTGATGGCTTGGCACAGTCAGTTAAAATCCCTGAAGTGTTCAGAAACTCAGAGTAATAGCACAATAATGTCTGTATATTGGGGAAAAAAACAAGCAAACAAACAATAAAAAGTATAAAAATACATGCAGGTTGTAGAAACAAAAAGCTAGTTTCCTTCTCTGGAGGAGGAGCTTAAGGACTCCAGCTTTCTCACAAAGCTGCTTTCTGTGGCTTTCCACATAGTTTCCTGTGGGAGAAGGGTAGGGGCTCTTTGCGTTTGATGCCATGTGGTAATTTTATCAAAAGAAGGTATGTTAAATAGCTGTGTCACAGCTATTTCCATGTCTTCAGATTCCAGGAACAGCTATTCATGGCTAATGGGAAGAGGCATCACATCATAAAGAGAAATCACCAAGAAAAGTTTTGAAAGGTTGGATGACAAAAAAATCGTGGTGGTTGTGGCAGCGTGCTATGGTTTTTGTGGTAATCAGGAACAGAGTGTGTTGGCGTGTTTCACAGCTTGATTTGAAACCCAGTGATGGGAGATGTCCTTTGACTTTGGTAGCTTTAGGATCAGGTATTTTGTTGGCACCATTATCATTGCCTTTTTATCCTAGGCAGGCGGTAAGAGACAGTATACTGCAAGTCAGGAGTCGGATTGAAAAACACTTAATAAGCATTGCCGTGGTTTTGGAACTACGTGGAGATTTTGCAGTTGCTTGATTCCTGTGGCTTGTTGCTTCAGAAACTCAGCTTTAGTTTTGAAGAAAGTTGTCACTGCAGATCTGGCATGATAGAGTGTAACACAGTATGTTCTGACTAGCATGTAATCCTTCAGCTGATGCCTGTAGCTCCAGGGATGTTAACAAGGCGCAAGCTACTGTTTTAGATCGCTTTTCATGGTGCTTAGCAATGCATAGCCTTAGAGCATGAATTTATCAGGCAAAATTGTACAAAGATTGAGAAAATCAGTGGCAACTAAAATTATTTCAGTTATTGTGCATTTCAGGACTTTTATGATAAGAGCTGAGAATGTAATGCTCTTGCTAAGATGCTGACTATGATCCAAACATGTACCAGGAGAGATGTAATGCAGAAATTCAAGTCTGTAAATAAAGGCAGGCAGGAACTCTATCCCTTGAGGAATGTTGTGTCCAAATTACTTTCCTCATGTTCTTTGAAGTATGAAACTTTTTCTTTTCTCTTGTCTTCGATGAAGAATATTAAATTACAGGTATCTTGCCTTTCAGGTTTCTGAGTGAGTTTGTAAATCCAGCACTTGATCTTGCACATTGCTGAGCTCACTGTCTGGTTTCGTAAGATGTGCTGTTGTCTGTTCTAAGGTCGTTGTGCAGGTGCTGACACTACTCAATATAATGAACTGTAAGCATAATACTCAGAATAGTTGAACTTAGAGCAAAATATTGAAAGAGGGAGCAGAATGGTGTTGTGTCTGTTTTAGAGTAAGCTTAACCTTCTCTTACTTTTGTGACTATAGTATTTTTCCATCGATGCTAGAAAATTACTATTGGAGGAAGATGAAATATTTTTTGTTCTCCGTTCACTGACTCCATGGGGAAACTATTGATAAATCTTTAGTGATACATTTGTACTTTGTTTTTAGTATACTAGAATCCCACAAATCCATAGCATTAATACATAACTTCCTTTACAGGAGTTTGAGAGTTAATGTCTAATTTTCTGTTCTTCTTGTGCCCTTTCCTACTTTTCCTTCCAGAATAAGTTCAAGAAATACACTGTATGCTTCTTAATCTGTTTGTTGTTTTGTTTTGTCTTTTTAACTTTGGGCTCTATTGAGACAACTTGACAATGTCTAAAAATATTAGGAAAAAAAGCGGAGGCCGTTGACCTTGAGATAGCAAGTAGGAAATAATAATTAAAGACACCTGCTTCCAGGAGAGTACTCTTTCCCAGTACCAAATATTTTATTTACATATACAGTCAACTCATATAATGAGTAACTAAAGGTTGGAATCACATGGCACATTGTTACCCAGATACATAGGAAATAGTTGCTAGTGGTGATGGTGAAATACGGAATTAAACTTTTTTTACATAAAACAGCATAAAATTATATAAAATCTGAACATAAAATGACATAAAATCTAAACATAAAAGACATAAAATCTAAATGCAAAACCTAAACTTAAAACGGCACAAAATCTAGGCGTAAAATCCAAACATAAAGTCTAAGTGTAAACTGACATAAGATCTAAATATTAAAGCTAAACATAAAATGACAATATCTAAACATAAACTCTTAAACATCAAATCTAAAAGTAAAATCAGAACGTAGTGACATCCAATGACATAAAATTAAAAGTAACATGACACGAAACATAAACAGAAAATGTTAACATAAAATGCATAAAATCTAAATAGAACCTCATGATGAAATGCCATAAATCTAAACATGAAATGATGTAAAATCTAAACATAAAATGTAAACATAAAATTGCATAAAACCTAAACATAGAATCCCATTGGCATCACTCCTAAGTTTAATTCAATGGGTTACATCATCAGTGAGGAAATATATTTTTTGTGACGTTGGACACCGCTTAGCTAACATTTGTGTATGTTTTTGCCACAAGCAATAATTCCTTAAGAAAATACTTCAAACAGCTTTAAGCCAAGCAAGGGAGATGTCATTGCTCAGAAGAACAGTCTTGAGACAACAGTGAGATCTAGAAGGTGCAGCTAAGCCACGCCAAATGCCTGGAGAATATCAATAGTCGTTTGAAAGTGCCAGAAGCAGCCCATTGCCTCAAGGCTCAGCACAGGAATTGCTCTTCGTGGAAATGGCCACAACCTACAACTCCACTTCAGAAAGATTTTTAAAGCACAAGATTTACCAGTGACCCTCTAATCTTTGAGCAATCTCACTGCTAGAAGCAGACACTGTCTGCAGACATAAGCCGTTAACTTCAGAAAGTGCCATTACTTAGAAGAGACTGCACTGGGAAGTAAAATCACTGAAAAAAATTAGTTCTGTTTTAGTTCCAGCCAGGACAATGACCCAGGAAATTTGAGTGGGAACAGAGGGAAATGGGGGGAAGCGATCTGAGCATGAAAGTCTTCAACTTGATTGTGAGAACACTTGCGCGTCAGTTGATGTTGGAGAATCCTATTCGCCAACACCTCCTCATACTCAAAGTCTAACCCAAAGAAAAGGCAGATGATCCTCTCAAGATGTGGTCTGCATGGTGGCCTTGACAAAAAATAGCAATTTCTGTTGGTGATGCATCAGCCTGTGATGGGTTATCCAAGCAGACAGCAACTCCCATCGGTGATACACCAGACTGCAGCTGGTTGTCCATGCAGGCAGCCCTGCAATTGACCCACAGCTTGCTGGGCAGCCAGAGCTTCTGACACCAAGCGTGCTGGGTAGAGGACGACATGGCAAAGCGAGGCAAGAGAGTGAGCCCAAAGACAGTAAGAGAAGCAGAAGAGGTCATTGGAACCTCTGGGGCCAGAGGAGGGGCCACAGTCAATTGGGCGACTGAGGTTATTGGAACCTCTGAGGCAAAAGCAAGAGACCACGCAGGGGTTATTGGAACCTCTGGAGATGCCTCCACTTCCTCTTAAACAGAAGCAGGCCGACAGCAGCAGCAACAGCTCTGTCCAGCCCATGGAGGTCAACCTGCCAAAGAGTGATCACGAGCCCACGGTGGGCCTCCAGCACCATGGTGGCACAAGCACTGCAAGACTGACAGGAGCTGCCAGGGATCCTCCAAAGCCTCAGCTCCCAGCAAGCAGCGCCAACTCCACTGGGGTAGCCCCGGCAGCCCCAGCACCGCATCCTCGGCTGCCCGGCCGCAAAGGCTCCACTGCCGCAGCCGCAGCCGCAGCGCCAGCCCGCCTGATTCCTGAGGGGAGGCATCTCCTCTGCCCGGAGCCCTGGGCAAGAGGCGCGGAGAGAGGACGCCATCTGCTGGCCGCAGCCCCGCGGCACCAGCCCGTTGGAGAGCGAGGGAGCCCGCCGGACACCCCTGCAGCTCCCCCTAGGCTCTGGGGACAAGGGGAATGCAACAGGCTCCAAGGGAGCCTGCTGGAGACCGCAGGAGAGCACCGGAGACCACTGGACAGGGTTGGAGCCTGCCCGAGCCTGTCGGACTCCCCTGCAGCACCAGCCAGGTCACTGGGGCCTGACCGTGCCATTTTGTCAGTGGCCTCACCTCCGGTACAGGGAGGTGGAGGTGAAGCCAGACCCGCCCTGGCCGTGAACAGCAGAGAACACCAAGTGACCATCAAACAATGCAGATGCCTCATCCCTCCATCTCCTTCACAATAGAGAGACAGCTCTTCCATTGTAGAAGAGCAGGTTTCAGTTCTGACAAGAAGAAGTTTGGGGCAATAAAAACTTTATAATTACCAATTATTATTATTTTTATTTTTTTAATGCTCTGCTGTCTTATATGGCACTTGTGAGACTGCACAGACTCCTGTATCCCATTGTGGTCTTCCAAAGACAGAAAGACGCTGCCCCGGGCGGTGCGAGCCCAGCCCAGTGCCTTCCAGCTGGTGGAGGCCGGGGCACAGGGGACACAAGGGCAGCGGGAGGGCACTGTTGCTCTGCATTTTGGAGAGGAGAGGACTCAGGGCTGGAGTAGCTGGGCTGCTGATCTTCCACAGCACCACTGATGGTATTCTCCTGACCCAATACCAGGTAGGAAATCATCCTGTTTATCTCCCACACGCGCTTCACGGTTGTTAGTTTTGGTTTTAACAACAACATAGGCCTTGGATAACAAAAAGTAATGAGAGCACTTGATTTCCCCCAGCTTACCATTGTGGTAGGAATGTGTTACAAACCAGAAAATTAGGAAAATACAGAGGGCACCGTTTTCTCTGAAGAAATTCAGAACATCTCTAGAACCAATACGGTCATTCTTACGCAAGACTTCAATCTCTCTGATGCTTGCTGGAAAGGCAGTGCAGTGGGATGCAATCAACTTAGGTTTCAGGAGGGTGTCATGGATAACTTCATGGTCCAGAAGCTAGATGTGATGTGGGGTATAAGGAAACATAAAGCAGAAAAGGTGTCAGGGAATCTCACTATTCCAGATTTCAGCTCTCTACCTTGTGTAAATCCTGTAGGCAGACTTTAAAAGAATAAAAATGCTGTCGTTCAAAATGTATTTTAATGAAGCCTCTCATAACAGATGCTATTGTCGGGCAAATGTGTTTGAATGTCTTTACAAACCTTCGATATCTTTATTGAAACCTGGGATAAAACTTAAGTTATAAAGTTTACTCCCTTCATGTTACTTAAAAAAAAACCAAAACAACAAAGTATTACTAACATTTTTATTTTCTTGTCATAAATACTCTCCCTGTCATCAAGTGTCATTCCTTTCTTAACAGCTGGTACATGTTTTGATAGATCAAGTTAATATGTTATGTACATTATTTTTGTAATGGATATCTGTGTGATAAATTTGCTTTATAAAATCTATGACAAATATCTTTTTCTTCAAATGATGCTTTGCTGCTCCTAATAAGGAAAAAGAATATATAATAATAGCAATAAATAAAATGGAAAAAAAATTGCAATCACCTGGTAAGTATTATCTAGCTCTTAAAAATAATTCTGATTTTATCATGATTGAATACCTATACGTCTATAAACACCTAAGGGGTGGATGCCACGAAGATGGAGCTGGGCTCTTTTCAGTGATGCTCAGGGACAGGACAAGGAGCAATGGGCACAAACTGGAACACAGGGGCTTCCATCTAAATATGAGGAAAAATTGTAAGGATGGCGAAGCCCTGGAACAGGCTGCCCAGAGAGGTTGTGATGTCTCCTCTGGGGAGATTCAAAACCTGCCTGGGTGCGATCTTGTGTGATGTGCTTCAGGCAAACCTGCTTTGGTGGGGGAGTTGAACTAGGTGATCTCTAGAGGTCTCTTCCAACTCCAAGAATTCTCTGATTCTGTGTAACTAACATTGCCAAATCAGAAGCTAAAACTGTGGCATAAGACTCCTTTAAACCCAGAATTAACATCAGCTATTTTTGTCCTCTTTCATTCTTTAAAAAGCATGTGTTTGAATCTATACTTCTCTCCATGATACATATAATTGGCATGTCATTCTTAAGCCACGTGGTTTTGCCTGTTTAGAACCTTTTTATAGCACAATAACCATAAGATTCCATTTTTACCAAAGTAGTGATTTTTAGCTAGTGGTGATTTGTGCAGCAAGGACTCCACAGCACACTTATTTTCTGGGCTTATGCCATAAGAAAAATCCTTGTATCTTCAGTAGGCATTGGGTATCAATGTAGCTTAAAGCAGAGAAGGACTGGCTGTATGTGGCAAGTGGTTTTCTTCAATATCCAAGTGAATCAGGAGAGCATAGAAGTTGTGGAAAAGCCGTCACACAGCTGCACGGATGTCCCTGGGCAGTTTCTTCCAAGCTGCAGTAGAACCTCCTTCTCTAGGCTCAGCAAATGGGAATTTCCTTGAAGCTTATTAGAAAGATGTGTTTATTCCAGCATGCAGGAAAAATTGTAGGCTTTTTTCATGAAGAGAAGGATGTCATCTTTGTAAGGATAGAGCAGCCAGCTCTTCAGGGATCAAGCCTTGGGTTATGCATATGTGGTGAAGTAGGAGACATTACTAACTTCAGCATAACAACGTTTTTCCTAAAGTTTCAAAATACTGTTTATTTTCACAGTTGTCTGTGAGGCGAATGATGTGTTACAGTAGTTTACAGACAGTGAAACTAAAGCATACAAAGCTATTTTTATCCTCACGTAGGTCTTTGCTTGCTTGGGCAATGGTTCTGCCAAGTTAGATGATTTCTTTCTTGAACACTCCTTTTGTAGCTGTGGCTGTTTCTTCATCTGCCAACTACTGTGCTGTACAGACAGAAATTATTTGGGTATGATCTGCAGTCTAGCTCTTTGAGGTAGTGGCTTTTTTTTTTTTTTTTTCCTTTTGGGGGGGATGTGGTTATGTTGAGTTGATCTGGACATGCATAAGTTCTTCTCAGCAGTTTTATACTCAGTAGTCTTGACTGACAATGTAAATAAAATGCATTCAGAACAAGTATTTCAAGCTGTAAACCAACCGGCTCAAATGGAGATTGTGGACACTGCGGAGAGATTAATTTCAACCCAGCAAGACCTGCCATCCTCAGTCTTACAGGGCTAACAGAGGCACGAGGAGAAGTGGAGATGATTCAGGACACCTAAAGTTAAATCCTGCTTTGAATCCTCTCTCAGACCCTGGAAGCTCAACCTTCCCACACTAAAGCTAGCATTTCCATATTCTCCTCCCTTCTCTAGGTTAAAATGTAAGGAACAAGAGTTGGAGTGTGCATTTGGGGTTTGAATTTATTATAGTTTAATTTTTTAAATGCTCTGCTGCATGAACCTGGATTTCTCATTATATTGAATAAAAATCCTAGCAGAATTTCATTCCCTGGTTAGTGTCTACAGTGTATCAGATTAGTTAATCCCATGTGCATAAATTAACGTTTGATGCCACTGATAGAGCACTGTTACTTTTATTAGCATTGTGACTTTTTTGGCTGGCTTTTTTTCCCTAGTACATTTTCAAATGATTATAATGATTTTATATACAGTGCTATGTTTTGCCTCTAAGAAGTATTAACTCGTTAGGGAATAATCAATATTTATTAGTAGTTTACCATAGACTTCAGGCAAATTATTGCTCTAAAATATTGAATTTTGCTGTAGTATAGTCCTGATTTGAAATGAACATACTATTTTGCAAATTAAAATAAAGAATAAAATTTTCCTCCCATGTTGTTGCAGCTCTGCGTATGATATAAATAAATATTTTGCTATTAGCAAAATAGCATAATATGAGCTTTCATTATCAAAATAGAGGCTGTAGAGAGTGGAGAAAAAAAGAAAGTATAACATGTTTTCGTAATGGAGAGATAGGATAAGGACCTGAGTAATGCTTGCAATAGATGCTGGCATTAATGGAAAAAAAAATTCCTTCTGTTTTAGCTTTGTTGAGAGCAGTTCACTTTGTTGAAAGCAGAAACATCTGCAAAACCCTTCGATGAGCTGTATACTAGATTCACAAGGCAACTCACGGTATTTCACAATTTCGTGTTCCTGCTTGTGGAAGGAAAAACACGAGGGGGAAGCACATTTACTAAGATGGATTAAAGAGGACCAGTAATTTGTACTCATGCAAGGCACTGGTAATATCAGAGCAAGGTCTGTCTCACAGGAGCATTTGGAAGCAGTGGCATATGAGGAATCCTGGGCTCAGGATTGGGCCAGTGGTAGTGTTACAAATAAGAGAGTGGTACAGCTCCCTCTAGCTGTTACTTTTCTAGGCATTTTGTATACAGAAAAGATTCAGATAGTGATTTTTCAAGTATTCAGAAGTCTTCAGTAGAGCCGACTGATTATTTTTTTTCTCCCTTAGCCATTTTGTTTCAGAAAAAACTATTAGAATTCATTGGCTTCACTTATTGTGAAGTGAGATCTGTGGGGAAATTGGCAAAATGTGTCCTGATTTTAGCACTCTAATACACAAGAAGAAAGGAATAAGGTAGTCAGAAAAAAAAATCTCAGACTGCTTTATTAAGAATTCTGAGTTTTGAGAATTCATCATCATTTGAGTTGAAACCAGATTCTGAGAAATTCCATACAAGTGGGAATTCAGGTCTGAAATTTGGATCCGATGGAAAAGACATTTGTTTAGAGAAAATGCAGAATCATTCTGGATGGGAAAGAGTAGGGAAAAATCTTCAACCTGAACATGTTCTTGGATGTATTTTTTCCTTGCCAGTCCCAAAAGAAGAAGCTTTAAAAAACCCAACAGGCAAAAACCCCCCAAATTAGTAGAAATAACGAGTAACAGAGAGAGGAAAAAGGTGAGCAGTGTTCAGGTTCTGTAGCAATCCAGGAGCTGAGCCTAAGTGAGTGTTTGCAGATATCAGTAGCAGCAGGCAAAGGTTGACTGTTGGTAATCATCACAGGAGCTGGAGTTCAGAACTGCTGTATTTAACAGCAGGAGCTAGGCCAGGTCAGTTTCGTACTTGCTGGGCTAAGAGTCTTTCAGGGCACATACCAGCCAGCAGTAGTACATCGGGAGCAGGGCATTTCGAGGGAGAAGTCAAGGGAGAAAAAGACCAGGAGATTTGGTACTGAAAAATGTGGATAGAAACCAGATAATGAGTGTAATGCAATAATCACGTAGCTTTTATTTGTTACCAGTGAGCATTTGAAGGCAGTGTGGAACACTGGTGTGCACTGAAGCACAATGGCAGAAACTATTCACTGTGAGATCTCACCCAGCAAGTCTCCGTGTGAGAGGAGGCTCAGTTTTTATCTTTGATCGCCAAAGACTTGTCACAGAACAAGATATCTGAGACTGAATTATGGCACTGAATCATCTTTCTGGTATGTCATTTGAGGGAAGAAAATATTAATCAAGGTGGGCTAGAACATCATGATTTAACTTAGAGAAATTCAGCTTTGCCTTCCATCACTTTGTGGCCCGCACTAATGGGAACAGGACCATTTAGGTGACTGAAGTGTTTATGCATCTCGTTGCTATTGAAATAGTATGGATCAGGTACAGGAATACCTTAATTCCTTTTTCGCTGTCGTCTCTTCTAAGGAGGGATCACAACAGTTACAGAGAAATACCAGAAGTGTCATAATGAGCTTTTCTCTGGATTTCTAAGTGCTGTAAATGCTATTTAATCACAGTCAGTAAAACTTCGCTATTCCTAATCTGACCATCACTAAAATCTTGGATAAGAATCTGCTAATCAGGGCTCGATTGCTCAGCAGAGACACTGCAGAGGCAGTGCCTGCTCTCCATTACCTGTACACTTGCTAATTCTTGGCAGGAATATAACCTGAGTTGTTAGGAAAACCCCGGTGCTGCTATGTATAAACGTGCAATGAAAGATTTGTGTCGTGGTACTTGAAAACGGAGTGTGAGGGAAGGGAGATCTCCATACTTCTGAGTGCCACTGTGCTTGTTTTGTATGCAGGGAGGGTTGTGTACCAGGGTGCACCGATCCATTGCCTCACCTCAACTTGCTGCCTAGAAAACAAGAAAACACCTCATGGAGAAGAAGCTGCTTGATGCCTTGAATACAGATGATGCACACAGAATATTTAAATCTTGTCCAAGTTTTGTTTAAGATTCCATTAGGATGCAGTTGTGAATGAGCTGCTTTTTGCATATGTAATTAGAAAGCAGAACAGATGGGAAAGGCATAGTTTAAAGTGATGTGTTCATTAAAATAACCAAAGCTGCACAGTGTTTGTTCCCCACAGCGGATTCAGGATATGAGACTCCTCAGGCTTACAATTTTTTTTCCCCCTATTTTTGAATTGACAACTGTGAATGACAATGATGAGATCTCTTTTGCATCATTTTTATTGTTAGATATCAGCACTGTTCCTTAGGGCAGATTGATTGTTCGTTCCGTCATATGTGGTTTGTGCTCAGTTAAGATATACTAGGAAGCCGAGGGTATTAAGAAGCAGACACTACATCAAGGGAATTATTTTAATTGCATTTACTGTAAGAAAGATCTATTGGGATTTAAGAAATAATGTAGTGATTTTCGTGTTCTTTTGAAAAAGATCTGTGTGGACCGTATCCTGATAACTACTGTCATCCCTTGGGTTATTTCTACTCTTAACTTTCAAGTTTTTAAATTAAAATGAAATAATTTTAAGAAATATAATCAGGGTTTCCCGCCTCCTTTTTTTTTTTTTTTAGTAGAAGGGAAGTTTTCTAAAATTAGTCTAACAATGTTAAAAAAAGTAAATTCTACAGTGAATAAGGGTTATTAATCCTTGTTCTCTCCCCCTTTGAAAAAAAAGAAGGTATTACATCGTTTCAAGAAACAAAAAGTATACTTTATCAGAGAATTTTACCCACATGGTAAGTGCCACTAGAAATCAGTAGAAGCGTGTCCCAGTGACTAGTAATGAGCTCTGGACAGGCTGATGCTACTTCAGCCTTTCAGAAGTCAAGATTAATGCTGATACTGACCTCTCTGTAGACTTAAAACTTTCAGTGGCTATGATAGAAGGCCAATTTGGGGAATGCATATTGGATGTTTTCTGTCCTCTACTACCCTTGTAAAATAAATTTGGTGATACGTATTTTACAGGGAACTTAGAGCTTCAAGGCTTACTGAAGCCCAGTTCTTGTTGCACCTCTGAAAAGCTGCTATTGAAACTCATGAGGAGTTAGACCGAAAGTTGGGTCTAATTTGCCAGTTTTTAGTAAATATGGTCAGATTTGGAGCAAATTCAAATAATGAATTCTGGAGGGAAAGAAATCTAGTTGTTGTCACTTCTATCCTCTTTCTTCTTCTCTGTTATATTTAACGTTTTACAAAATGAATATGGGTAATTTTAAATAGAGGGTGACTGTAATCATGCTGCTATTTTTTCAGTATTTGCTGCCTTCTACACATGAACCTTTGTTTCTTCTGGAGCCTGTGTTCATTATTTGCCCACCATCAGCATCATGCGTGGTCTCGTCTGCAATTCCATCGCTATTATTATGCACTGGAAAGAACTCTTTAAATGTGCAAAAGCAAATCCCTACCTTGAAGACAGGGACTATATTAGAAATGCCATTTTAGCCAGAACAGCCGGTAAATACAAGGAATATAACATTGTGCTCTGTTTATCATAAGGAAATAAAAAATATTTATCTGTGCCAATACCAGGAAAAGATTGTTGTCATTAGCAGTGAAGCCCTAGATGAAGATTAGAGTATCTTTCTTAGAGGGCCCTACATAATCCAGGGTAGAAGTGATCCCTGCTTGAAGCAGCTCGAAGTGCAAAGTGTTTAATTATGCAAGATGTCCATGTGTGCGTAACTTTTCTCCGTGTGACTAGACCCGCTCAATGCTATGAAGGAATTTGCTGTGTGTGAAGTGATGTGTTTTACTGGCTGTGTACAGACAGCCTTGTATCTACATAGAGAAAATGGACAAATAGTGGAAGACAAACCAAAACTGGAACCTGCCATTGATGTCCTACTTAAGCATAATGGTCACTACCAGTGCAGGTAGATTTCTGCGCTTTAGAAGTTTAGGTCTTTTATATTGTTTTCTAGGGTACCGTAGAAAATGGCTGCCCATATCTTCTCTGAAGTGCAGTGAATGAATGATCTCAGTATTTCAAAGTTTTCCTTTTTGTCTTGATTTATCTTTTATGTAGAGGAATGACAAGCAATGTCTTGAAAAATAGCAAGATCTCAAACAGTATTGATTTCATGCTATTGCAGTGACCTAGAAAATGTTATTTCTCATTGAAAGGTTGCATTGTGTTTTTCCTGTGCAAACAAACAGATTCAAACTCTAAGAATGTTTTGGGTTATTATTACATAATTATTAAAAAAGGCGTATCTTTGGTTTCCCTGCTGAAAGGCTATAGAAATTTTCTATGATTAGATGAAGTAATCCCATGAATTATAACTACCACAAATCCTAAATCTTCTATGTATGGTTTTCATAGTTTGCTTTCTAATTAAATTTCTGACTAAGGATCCTTTCCTTCCTTCCTTCATGTCATTGAAACATTTATTACTGATTTCTAAAGAGTGGAAAACTAGACTTGATACAGTGCAGGTATTTTTTATTTTGTAATTTGAAACAGAGAATGATGAACAAGTGTAACTAAACCAGAAATGGATTCTTCTAGTGCAAATTAATCTTTCCAGTTTCAGTCGTGAATGAAAATTAAAGTGCCAAATTTTGAAAAGGAAGATTTCTAACTGAAATGGAACAGACATTTTCAAAAATCATCAGTGTGTCCCTTCTTGTAGATCTGTAAGCTCAGTAGCATATGACAGTTCAGATAAAAATCTGAAATCTGTAAGCGTACCCCAGCTTTGCTACTTACTGATAATTTATCAGAAGGGAGTGATAAGAAAGTAAGGCTAACTCATCACATAGGCTCTCTTTGGGTGCAGTAAAGGGGAGCTAGCTCACTCAACTTTGAATAGGGAGCTGAAATGTATAATTAATTAAAAGGAAGAAATTACACATGAAATTTTGCAAAAATAGACCCATATTGACTTGAATTCTTTATACTCCTACAAATTTATTAAGTGCTCTATTTTACATGTGTCATTTGGAGACAGGCTATGTTTTTCATATTGTTTTCAGTTCCATGGAATAAATCTGTAGAATAAAATCAAATAAAAAATGTGAAAGCCACTGGGGTTTTTGTAATAAAAAAAATTTTAAAAAGCATCTTGCAATGATGCTGATACTATTTGTTAGCAATTGTCTCATAGGCTGATTGCACATTGGTCAATCTGCAGTAGGTGCAGATCAAATGACTTTCTGTAGCTTGTTTTGAAAGTAAAACTTTATCAAAATCTTTCATAGATGCCTTTTACCGTGAGAATGTTCTGACTGGCTTTGCTGATTAAGACTTTTAGGCTTTTCTGCGCAGGAAAGTTTCTTGGACGCACAGAGATATGTGGGACACACGCTCTATGTCGGCGTTACTGTTGCTGAACTTGCATTTCTCAGGTATCTGCTGTCAAAGGTTCACGTTCTTGCTCAAGTTGAAATGAGTTGTCCAGTTTGTGGTGTAGAATGCTATGCAAAATCAATAAAAATATTCAGTGACTCTCTGGGTTAACGTCACTGAGTCAAATATTTTGGCCGCTGAGTGCATGAATATGTTTAATCACATCAAATTCTACTATAGCATAAAAATAGGAACCAGATATTGTCTGCAGTTGTATTTATTACACCTCTACTACTAAAGGACCCTGTATATGCTCCTTACCTGTTTAATGGAAGTTAACTGCATTATATGCATATGTTTAATATTTTTAAAGACTTTGTAGTTCTGATGTCTTTTCTAATAATTTGTCGCTACGTTGATTTCATAGTCCTCTGTGGCTTTTTGGCATTAATAGGCAGCACATGAAGTGAAATGGAGTATCATATGAAAAAAAACATATATCCAGTGCCTTCTTTCTACCATAAGAAAAAGTACATATAACACATCTAATAAAATACAGCATATAGCCTGTAACCATTAAAAATAAGCATTTTACACCAAAAAGTGAAGAATAATACATCTAATAAAATATTATTCAACAGTTTTAATATACCATTGCAATTTCAGTATAAAGTAATGCTCACTGAAAACCAGTAACAGGCTGTCATTTTGCTCATTCCTTAAAGATAAATCATAATTCTGTCATAATACATTCACCATAAAAGTAAATGTCTTTCTAAAATAATGCCTTTTTGTGGAAAATAAGTTTGATTTACAAATTCACCACGCCTCTTAATAAGGGAAAATGTGTTAAATATTTTGTCAATAACTCTTCTGTTTCCTGTCTAATATTAAACAGACTTCTTCATTCCAGTGAAGAAACTGGTTTTATTCAGAAAAATATTAAATGACATCCTGAGCTGTGAGCACATGTGCGTTTCTGGGGGAGTGTGATATTATTTTTTTTTATTTTTTTTTTGTACGTGCTTACAGTACAGAGACGCAAACGTACTTAAATTCCTCCAATTAATTCAGGGCCTTTGCAAGGATCTTGCAGCAAAGAAATTTTTATATGATCCAAGTTTTTGATCACTTATTTAGAACGTGCACCTGAAAAAAATAAAAATCAATAGAGGTTACACGTATCCCAAACAAAAAGAACAAAGTCATCAGCTCCCCCAGATGACACGGCTTTATGAATCAAAAGGGTAGTGGAAACTTTTAATTGATCCCCACAGGCAGGTTCTGGTGACTGGCTGTGGCCTGCCCTGCTGCCCAGACTGATCACCATTCCCTTCTCATGCTGCTCTGCTAAGCAGCACGTTTGGCTATAATCCAGCATATTTCTCCTTCATCCTTTTGGCTGTTTATTTATTTACTTGCTTGGAAAAGCCAGTGGGCAAATGTGAAACAGATAGAGAACTGGGTCAGGAAACCAGTGAGATAATATTGTTTGCTGCTGTCTGCAGGTTTGACTAAAAGTCTTCTCTCTTGCGTATCAGAGATGATTATAGGGCAGCCCATCTTGCAATACTCCTGTTTACATCACCTGGCCTGGCTGTGACTGTTGGGTAACATATCTCTAGTTTTTGTCAGGCATGACGTGAAGAATATTTTCTGCCTCTTTCTATATCAAAAAAACGGGAAAATGAATGTTAGCACTCATTTTTTCCAAGCTTTACAATGGATTTGTAGGTGAAGACTTTCTGAAACCTAGCTCCCGTTTACAATGAATGAGCATGTTTGTCGGTTAAGAAGGCCAAAGTCTTGTCTCAGTAATAAGAATATACTAAAGCAAAAAAAAAAAAAAGTGTTGTGTTATAATTAGAAGTCTTTTAATTGTGTGTCATGAAATCTCCTGTTTTAATGTAAATGTCCTGCATAAATAAAAAGTGTAAAAAAAACCAACCAACCAAACAAAAAATCTCTATTTTAGCCTTCTTACAGTTATAGTAGGTCATCCTTTTTCAACGATTGCTTCGCTGAAGGTCATTTTATTGATGGTTTTATCAATTCTGCCTTTCATAACAATTCTTGAATGCTGACATTTGAACCTTACTTTTCCTGAAGCCACCAAAGGGTCCTTTTACAAAGGTGGCTTCTGTACAGGAGCAGCTTCATATCCTTTGTGTGCCGTCGGTCTCAGATATGCCAGTTGGACACAGCTGTTGGGTTATAATATCTGCTGTTATGACAGATACGTAGAGCTAACAGTTCCAATCTCCTTACATAGTAGTCATGAAGAAGTGATGTTTCATTTTTAAATGATCAGTTACCATTCTCTGCAAAACAGAGCTAATAATACTTTCCCATGCAAGTGTTTGAACTTAAGGATGTTTTGTTTGTTTGTTTTAAACAGCGCTTAGCTATTCCCTACCCCTAAATCATCCTGTTTATATTGCTGGGTGTAATTGCCTGTAGTGCAGGGACAAAGCATCTCTTGTAAATCTTAAAAATCTTAACAGATTAGATGTCACCACTGTAGTGCTGCTCCACTTTTGATTACAATGAAAGGCAACCACTTACGACATCAAATGATCCCGCTGATATCACACCATTAACATGTCCCGTGGCCTGCAGTTGTTAACACCTGGAGCAGCTGCAGGAGTTTAGAGTTGTCTAAGACTGAGGCAATGCTGCCGCCTAATGATGGGAGTATATAAAATGCAGTATAGCAAAGAGCTTCTTGTTTGGCAGGCACGCTAGGTTTGTGAAATGAATTGATGTCTGTAAGAGAAAATAAAAGCAAAAAACAATGTCCCATGGACAAGGCTATGTGATTTCATGATGCACCAGGCCATTTATTTGGTTTGACCTTAAAAGAACAGCAACAAAACTCGACCCTGTGATCACTTTATGTCTCTAACAGAGTTTTTGTTTTCTACATCTTAACATCTCCTATGAATATAGAGAGAATTTTTCTCTAATTTTCCTCTGTATTGATAGATTTTTATTGATGTTTCTTATATTCCTAATACTTATCATTATGGTAGATATTTTATTATAATCTTTATCTTAGAATTTTTATCATTCTCTGCAGCGTCCAACTAAAATTTTCCCTACAAAGGGAAATATTATTATTTCAGAAGAATAAGAAATTGCATTAATGTCTTAATCCTACATTTATCTATGCATCATTGGCCTTCTTTATTTAGAATAGCACAATGTAGTCTAGTGGCTGAGAAGAATATCGTTAATAGTATTACTGTCAAGTTAATTCATAGACCCGTGAAGAGCAATAACACTTCTGTGAGGCATCTGCCAGTGTAGTCTGTGACAGCTTGTACATCCAGCAGATCACAACTGGATCCAGCCCTGCAATACCTGCTCCTTTTTCAATTCTTCCGGTAGATCTCTCAGTCTGTGCACTGCAGCGAAGCACAGGAAAGCAGAGAGCTCGCTCTTTTTCCTCTCGTTTTATCTATATTATCTCTTTAATGGAAAATGCTATTGAAAAGGCGAATGAAATCCAAAGATTGTTATTGATTTGTGCCAACTTACTCTGACAAAGGATTTCATGGCAATTTGGTCAACCCTTGAACAATTATAATTTGGCAAAAAATAATAAACTATAATTAAGTCATTATAAAGGCATTGATTTGTTAGCAGGCAGCACATTAAATCATTATAATTATATCATAACGTGATTAAGACAACAGAGTTCATGCATTTGAAGCCTGTGCATTTTTAAAAAAAATGTGCAATTGTATTTCTCTTGTATGTATTCACGATTTTTTTATATTACACTCTTCTCAGCTGGGCTGCCTTCCAGCAATCGGCATCTTCACGATGTGTTCCCTTCAAAGCCAGTGTCTGAGGTCTGAATCTTTCTCTTCTGTTTCCACCCCGCAGGTGCAGGAGGTTGGTCTCCATCAGACAGCGATCATTACCAGTGGCTGCAGGTGGATTTTGGGAACAGGAAGCAGATCAGTGCGGTTGCCACCCAGGGCAGGTATAGCAGCTCCGACTGGGTCACGCAGTATCGGATGCTCTACAGCGACACGGGCAGAAACTGGAAACCCTACCACCAAGATGGAAATATCTGGGTAAGTCACTGGTGGAAAGTTGAAGCATATGCTGCAACAGTGTTGATTGACTGTGGTTTTACTTCAGTGTTGGTTTTGTGAGTACAGAAGAGAGCTTAGCTTAAAGCACAATGATTCCATTTGCAGGTGCTATCAGGATGCCTATCTCCAGTTTAGCAAAGCCCATTTGGGTTGATGGTAGTTGTCAGAAGATGCAGGTATTTTTTGGTTGTTGGTATTCCTCAGTGAGTCTCGTATATTGTGGTTTTTCCTTTCCCTGCCTTTTCTTTGTGCTGATTTCATGGAGTAAATGTGAGACACTACAGTAGTTTTGAAAAATCCTCTCTTAGACATAACATTTTGGAAGGCAGCTTATTCTTTGTGTGCACATGTGCTGGAGAGTAGCTTTATCATGTCTTCCATATAGATGCTATAGGTATATTTATACTGTAATTTGGGAAAAAAAACCATATAATTTGGTTTGGGTTTTTTGCAGTTTTCATGGTTAAGCTGCTAATTTCATTCTTGCTGAAAATAATGGCCTTCTATTTTGCTGACAAAAACCCAACAGCTATTACTTAAATGCCTTTCCATAGCAGTTCTTTCAGATGGTTATTCTTTTTCGAAAGTATACTACGAAAACAGCAAAATGCTGTCATTCTTTCTGAAATCAAGTTAAATTGATTAGTTTTGTACCTCATCTGGGAAATGTTGCCAAAGCAGACAAGATTTAACATTGTGCTCTTTTAGATTCCCATTTTTGCCAGGTGCTGCTTTTATTAAGGTCTGTTATTAAAAATGAATGTCAAATACAGAGCATAAGGTGAATGGGTTTATCTGTATAAGAGAAACTTGCTTAATGTGTGGAGTGCATGAAGGCAGTCATTTTTTAGTACAGTATTGATTTATTGAAAAAGCCTCCTCCATGTGCCAGATAGAGTTCTGAAATAAGGAGAAATTAAAGCCAAGGGGACAGATGGGAGTGAAGAGAAAAACATTGGGTGCTGCTTTAGATGCCTTAGGACTTGGTGGTATGGATGTTGTTCATCAGGATGGGGGGGAGGGGGAAGTTTGTGTTTAAGCTTGATCAATATAAAAAGATTCTCTTTTAAGGCCACTTACATGTATATAAATACTTAGAGCCTTTAGTGTTCATATTACCTTAGATGTAGAAAAGCTTCTTCAACAACTGTTATTGAAATCATGATGAATTTTCCAGAGGGGAATGGGAGAGGGCTATGCAGCTGCCTGAGTGAACAATATGTAAAGCAGGACGGTTAGGCTGAGAAAAAGTTTGTTCCTAATACAAAATCTTTTGGCAATGCCTGATTTGGTTCTTTTAGTCACAGCTGCGACTGTTTCCAAAGTGGCCCATCTTTCTGAGGGCTTTATACTAAGTCTTTTATTCTTATATCCTCTCTTAATGCAGAAATACTGAAAGCTTCTTCATGGAAGAACATTTAATTATTGTCTTTATGAGCAAGTGTGTCTGGTGAATTCAGCAAGAATACTATTGGTGTTACTGACCATCGGTATCACTTGCCACCATGTGAGACGTAGAAGTCTGCTACTTCTATTTGGAATGTTAAATCTTTGGGATATCTTTAGCAAGCTGGTTGCTGCAGTATTGCTATTGTTTGTGTCCTGCAATTTTTATCCAATGCTAAAAAAGCAATTTAGAAGAAAAAGGTCCCCTATCCGTGATTTAATGCCAAAAACGCTGTGCTTATTTGCTCTTAACAACTCTTAAACTTTGTAAGTTCCTGAGGCAGGGGAGGTGCCTGAGCATGGAGAAGTGCTGTTGTACTATTGTAGTAGTGTTAGGAGGACACACACTTCTCTGACGTGGAAATGGGATGGTGCAGAATTTCGCATAACATCTTCCTCTTAGTGTCACTTGGTACAAGAAATCAAAAGCAGCAAAAGCTGTGAGGGCCAGATCAGACCACATGAGCCAAGTATCCAGCACTGGCAATTTAAACTCTTAAAGTCAGAATCTTCTTGACTGAAATGACTGTGATGATCTTAAAAATCTTACATGATTCTGGTGCCCTAGAAATCTTTTTATGAAGTATTTATTCTTTCCCTTTGGATTTATACCTTCTAGAAGTTTTATCCACAAGAGAAGTGTGCTGTGTAGACTTTGATTAATGTCTCTCTTCCATCATCCCTGTGCCTGGGCGTCATTGTTTCCTGACAACAGTAAATTTAAAGGAGAAAGCAAAGAAAAAGAGGAAAAGTGCAGAGTTTGACCATATTTAACATTAAAGCAGTTATGATATCAAATGAGATGGTCAGAGGACAAGATATGGCAAACAGAAGGAAATAAAAACAAAGCTTGCTAGATGTGTTGGAGAGAAAGCCAAGGAGAAATAATTTCTGACAAAGATCTAGTTGGGAACAAACCATGGTAATCTGCTGGAGTGACCCCCTTCTGTATGCATTAGTCAGGGAGAAAAAGAAGTTCTATAATTACCACCAAAGTAGGAGAGAAATCAAAAGGCTCTCAGGAAGTCTGTGATGAGGAAAAAGCTTTCAAGGTGAATTTAGAGTAAGCTTCCCTGTTCTGTGAAATCGATTTTCTGACCCCACCCCTCCTGGGCTTTTGGATATTTTCGATTTCCATGAATTTTAATAAGATGAGTGAATGTGGCCTCTTTCCATAAAATACCTAGCAACTAGAGCCTTGAGATCACCTCTCTTACCTTTACTCTTGTAGTCTGAGATTCTGCTTTTGATAGGTCATGAGATTTCCCCTCGTGTGTCAATCCACTGGAGTGTTTCATGTACACAGTTTATCTTTTTTTGGTATAGATGCTCATGTTGGTTTCTACATTGATGCCATCTGTCTGTTTGCCTAACAAATACATACCAGATGTGATTCTATGTAAAATGATATTTCTATTTCCTGATGCAGATATAGATGATGCAAATATCTCACAATGAGCAGAATGCAAATATGCCCTATAGGTATAATAAGAAAATGCTGGCAGCCTAGGAGAACATTGAGACTCAAATGATAAGCATTAGTGGCAGAGCTGAGCACCTCTAACATTCAAGCCGGAATGTTAGGAAACCGGAAGATCCTTGGTACAATTGAAGAGGTCTTATGAAGTATCATCTTTTAGAATTTGATTACTCTAGTAGGAATTGTGATCAGTTCTCATCCCTCTCATTATCTTATTCTTGGATATATCAGTCAGGATGATAAAGGAGAAAGTGTTCCTGTAATTATGAGCTTAAAAAAAATACTGATAGGGAAAGGTGGAGTGCAGACCCTTTGCATATGACCTCCAAATTATATTCTGTAGTTGACTCTTACCTTCTGCCTCAGTGAACTTCAGTGCAGTTGCAAAGATGTAAATGAATGCAGATTTTGCTTTTTTACAGGAAACTTAGCCCTAAAAAGAGCGGCTACTGCTTCAGTTGAAAGCAGTTATGTTTTTCTGGTTTTGTTGTTTTCTTTCAGTTTTAATTAAAGTGTATTATATGTAACATCTGCTTTTGTAGTATTTTTGTTTCTAAGCTATCTGTTGTGTTTATTTAGAAATAATCACAAAGCCAGTAAGTTAACTATAAAATGAACTTTGCATTTCTCTGGGCATTGATGAGCAGCTTACTATTTGAGAAATGCAGTCTCTTCACTTAAGTGGTTCCCCTTGGTATTGAAGGAAGGAGGCTGGTACGGCACAGGGGATTTAGCTAGCACAGAGGAATGAGCTTTTAGCATTTCAGAGTACTTTGACATAGTATTGAGCCAAATTCATTGTAAAACAAAACACAGGTGAGTTGGCTGATTAACTTTTTCAAGCTGTGTGAGATGTCAGGTATTTAATACTCTTGGGTGCTTTTGGAAATGGCAACCACCAGACGGACCTAAAATAACATTTAATGTCTACATAGATATAAGGCAATCATCTGTAGCTCTACCTAGCTGAAACTGTGAGAGCCATCTACTCAGCATTTCTGTTCGTCCTGATATGATAGTTCTAGCGAGATTATTCAGAGAAAAATCTGCAAGCTGTATCACATTCACAGTTCCTTCCACCTGCTCCACAGAGCATCATTTATAGCTAGGCTTGCTGCATATGTCTTAGAGTACAATGATTTGTGTATAGCAACTAGAAGTGAAGAAGAATAAATTCTCACTTGCACCCACTCTCTTAGGACACGCAAGAATTATTTGCTTTGCAAAATATATCACTTTTTTTTTCTTTTCCCCTGAGAGACAATTTGTTTCCATGACCGTAAACTAAACAACATTAATGAAGGATGCCACGAAAGAGTATTGAGTTTGATACTTAATGCTGCTCTCTTTTTTTGCTAATTACTCCATAAGATCTTGAATGGAAACTTACGTTATAGAAACATTTGTTAGGTTAATGGGCTTATGGGCCTGGATTTTTTGCTTATTTTTTAAGTACACTTATTGAATTAAATTATCTTATTAACCCAATTTAGTTTATATGGCATTATACTTGCAGTTACAGGAGCATTTATAAAATATGAAATGTGATTAGAATAGTCTGTGACCTGCCATTTGTTGTAGCTGGGCTGCTACTAGAATATTGGATGCTGTGCTGACCTAGTTAAACATGACAAAGTGGTTTGTTACATTAGTCAGTGCGAAAGTTTTGACTAGTGTTTATAGTAAGGCCCTGAAGTCTTTTGGGAATGTGGTAAATTTATGGTTGTTTTCCATTTAAGGATGCCCTGACCTGTCCTGTCTGTAAGGATTTTTGTCTGGTATCTTGCTGTCTCCATAGCAATGCCTGCAAGGTGACCAATGTCACTTTTACTGGCTCTTAATTCTCCAGGTATTTTATGACTAGAAACACCTTTTTTAGATTTTAACTTAAAAAAAAACCCCAAAACCAAAAAACCTCATTTTTCTTCTGAAATCTCCTGTGTGCCTTTTCTTAATTTCATTATGCCCTAGCTTCCCTGAGTGTTGTGTCTCCAATTCCCTGTCTCCCTTTATCTTATAAAGATTGCTCCTTTCACTCATAACAGCCAATATCGCTTTTATGGGTGCATTGAGTGAATGAGGAGGTGTAACTCCCACCAAAGTCAATACCTCTCTGCACTTAGTGCGCGTTGCTACCCTATACATTGAGAGCCCGTGACTCAAAGGATGTAGATAACGGAAAATATTTCTCTTGCTGTACTGAAGCTAAACTCTCTTATAGATTTATTGTAACAGTCTTTGCCGTTACGTGAAAAAAAAAATATAATAAAATGTTGATAGGACACCTTTAGAAATTCAAGCAGTAACTGACAAGGAATTTTTAGAAACTCTGAAGAAAAGAACTTTACAGATAAACATCAGTGCTATCCTGATGAAGCCTGTTTCCTAATCTCCTCTTCTCTCTGTGGAATCTGTTAAGAGAAATTGTATAAATTTTTAATGCATTTAGAGAAACACACTTGGGGTTATCTGAAATATCATGGGAAAAATGTATCTCTGCCAAATGCTGTCACAGCCAAAGACTATATTTGTATTAAAATGACAGAAGATCTGATGGCCTTTTAAATGTTGGTATTCTAAGATTAGCACCAAATTTGGATAAACAGAACTGATAGTCTAAAATCCTGACTTTTCTGAAAAACAAAAATAAATGCTTAGAGGACTTCAGTAATGCATTTCACATATGAAGCTATGGCCTCATTATAAGACCTTCTAAATATTTTTGTTTAGAATCCTTGAAATCACATGTTTTGTGCAGGAAGAAAGACCTTTTATGTTATTTTTAGCAGAAACATGGATATATGAGTTTACTTATAATTTTAAGCAACATTTATTTTAAGGGAAAGATACACTGACATGTTGGAAATGGATTTGATTAGATGGAAAGTTATGATTTATTTTTTTTTTTCTTTTTCACTGCAAGGTACTCATCCTGTTTATGAGAGAAAGAGCCTAATACAATTACAGAATATCTCCAGAGGCACAAGCAGAACTATTTTAGTCTATCACAGAGTATGCCAAGCAGAAAGAGGACAGAAATCTTCCTGGTGCAGCAGTAGATGATATCCAAGCCCTCGCTTGGTTCTATACAGGCCGTTAAATAAAAAACAAGTTGGGATAATGTAGTAGAGATTTGTTCTCTAGTTTGCTAGATCATTTCTGTTCTAAAGGATTATTTTCTAATTTGTTGTTCTTAGCCTGAGGACTACTGCTCTGTTTATGTTAAACCATCAAATTTGAAACATGGATATCTAAAGGCAAGCACCTAAATCCATGTTTTAGCTCTCAGATGCCTTGGTTTTCAAATACCATCGAGTGTCATCATCCCATGAGGAATACAGTGCCTGGCTCTTTCAGCAAGCCCACGAGTGCATCGTGTACTCCATCAGCTCAGCCATGACAATAGTGGGGCTGAAGGGCATCACAGCTCACCTACCACATCAGCCTTTGTAGCTCCTGTGCAGCATCCAGCAGGACCCGTGCTGGCTGCTGCGCTGCGCTCGTGTGGTACTCATGCTTACGACTCCCAGCTGGTGTGTACGGTGCATCAAAGGGCTCATAAAACCCCTCCTGTAGTTCTGTAGATTGTCCTCAGTCTCTTCTAGAAAGCCCAGATGCTTGCTTAGGTGATTGAAGCAGAACTGAAGTTTCAACAGGTTTGAATTTTACAGGCTCTCTCTAGGCACATACTTGAACGCCTAAATTTCATCCTATGGAATGTGACTGAATGAAACAGACTGTAGCAATTTTCTTGCTGCTTGTCAGCCCTCTTCTCTGGCCACCAGGTATGAATATATCAAGTCATTTATGTGGCTGTTGTTACAGCAGAAGGCCAATATATGACCACAAATCTGCTTTATGGCGCTTTTACTTTTGGTAGATATTGGTTTTTATATTTTATCATATATTGAATAAAAAGTAGATCTAGCATAGTGTAGCTAAGGTTTCATTTGATAAAAGTATGGTTAGGAATAGATGTTCTAGTGATCTCCACGCAATAAAAAAGAAAAAAATTCAAAATCATGATACAGATATTTGCCATGCCTTGAGTTAAATTAAAAAATGTAGAGTTACAAATCGAGTCTTGCCCATTTACTGTATCGTCAGGTTGTGTTATGTTAAAATACTTATGCAGTGTGTTGGACATGCTTACTGCATTTCTGCACATAACTAACTGTAGCAGTTACATGCAGAACTTCCTTAGTTGCTTCCTATTTTTCCCCATGAGGATGATGAAGCTCCAGAACATACTGCCCAAAGAGGATGCAAGGGAGCTGAACCAAATGACCTGAAGAAATTCATTCCAGCCTATGATTCTGGATACTGTCTGAGATTTAGCCAGCCTGCCAACTGTTGAAACGAAGAGGCTAATCAACCCTAGGGTATTGTGGGCTTCTCACTTTGATGCACATGCTTTAATTTCTGTCTGCAATGTATAGCTGCTTTTGGTTTCTCTAATGGGATACATCATAGGATATTCCTAAAGTTAGGAAATTTCAGATGTTAGTTCTAACTTCAAGGCAAACCCCCATCCATAGCGCTGGTAACCTCATTGCAGTTCAAGATTTCCTTCTTAATCATGTATTTGCAGAATGATTTAATTGTGATGCAGTAAACACTCCCCTGCCTAGCTTCAAATGTTGAAATTGAAGTGATACGACAAAGTGTTGAAAAATTAGTGTACATGGTTAGGGAATGTATCCAGGTGTGTTGGTGTAATACTTGGAAAGAGGAGCAGTGATCTTACTGAAATTTTTTGACAAGTACCATAACGCAAGTAATAAAGATCTTAAATGTTAGGCAGGTGTAAAGCCAGAAGTGTTCTCAGTTTTCTTTTGCTGGGTGCTTATTTGATTGATTTTTTTTTTTTTTTTCATTTTTTTTACAGATTTTTTTTTTAAATTAGTACAGGTTTTTCCTGTGTTAATGAGCAAGAAGACAATTGTATCAGGGGCTCTTAATGTGACACAGATATGCATTGCAAATTTTAAAATCCTTAAATTGGGAGACTGTCATAGGCAGCATTTTCTGTTTGACTAGAATGTACCTTTTGAATAATCTAAGGATTTGTGTTTGGTAGAATAGGTGGGTTTGTGCTAGTACATGAAAGATGTGATTGTGGCAGTTCCCATCAGTTGAAGGTGTTTTGCTCTGTTCTCTCTGTTGCCTGTGAGGTCTTGTTTACAGAAAGCATCCCTTGTAAAAGCTTGTCTCCCATTTGCCTCTTGGCTCATTAGGTGTTAACTTCCCAGCGAAAATAAGCGTAATTAGCTAGGAGCAAGGAAGGGCTGAATCCACAAACACTCCCTTTCATAGAAATTTTTGGGCTCCTGGTCTGTGGAACTGTACCTTTTAGTGGCTGATCATCCCTGGAGATTGGTGCTTATTAACTGAGGAGACAGAGCTTTGCACAGAAAAAAAATGAGATAAGTCACCGTGGGAGTCTTACAATTTAAGACCATTTCCAGCCAATGCAGTTGTCAGGCAGCTGCCAGACTTCCAAATCAACACACTTCCTCCAGTAAGATTATACAAGTGTTTCCTTGCACAAGTCCGTGTGATTTGAAGACCTGTAACAATATAAAGTAGACTTCTTTGGCCATGAAAATCACTTTCCTTTTTTACTTTTATCTTGGAATTTAAAAATAAAATCTAAAAAAGGGGGCGGGGGGAAGAAAAGCCCCACCACATTTCTTTAGCAGTGCATAAACTTTGATTGGTTTCAGAGAAGTGCATTTTGAGGGGAAATTTGATAATGCTGCTGCTGCTGCACTACATGTCTGTGGCTGTGTAGATAACTTCAGCCTGAGGGTTCTTAATCTGACACCTTTCATTCACGGTGAATTTACATTAAAAAATATGAAAAAGTTAGATCCAAGTCAAGAAGACTTCTCTATGTCTCTTCTTAAATTTTTGTCGTGAATGGAATTTTGTTTTTTAAAGTATACAAAGACTCCTTAAAATTAATTAGTATATTACTTATTGACACAGATCATATTCAGAAAGATATATAAGGAACTCCTTTTTACCTGGAGTGTAATTCTTGTTGGTATTTTACAGATTTATTATTTTTTTTTTGTATAACAGTTTCCACTAAATAGTTACTACTTTTGTTATGATGATAATTTTTGCTACTTTTTATAGTTTATGTGCTTATGCACATGGATTATGAGTTAATCTTTATGAAAAACTACTAGTGAATAAAAAAAAATTACAGATGTTTCTGAGTTGCAATACATCAGTGTTAAGCACAACAGACCTGTTCAAGTGAGATAATACTGTGGTTTAATAGTGCTCTAGCTCTAATTTCTTGCAGACAAATAGAGGAAAACTTGCTTTAATTTACTTCCAATCCCTTTAATATTTGTATCATATTGTTTTACGTACATAAATTTAACTCAGATGGCACAATATAAACTTACAGAGCTGTAATAGGATATACATTTGTGCAGTTGCAGGCAAAATTGGTTTAGACTGATCTTTAAAACCTGATGTGGAACCATTCCTCCCACCGCTGCTTGCCTGCAGCACAAAATACCATGGCAGAGTAATAAGTCTTGGCTGCTATAGCAGTAAAGGCTTAGTAAGGCCTAAATCTTGTCTTAGCCATAGTATAAACTAGTTTGGGTTGGCTTAGTGAGACCCTCACCAATTGGGATCGACTGACAACAATAATTTTTCTTTTTAGATATTAAGCACAGAAGTAATTGGCTAGGCTGGATGTTGAGCTGTGTTAAATGCTGGTTATAATGAGCAAGTTTTCCCGTGTGCTTTGCTGAAGTTGAAGTGCCCGGTGAGCGTTTGTTTGTGCATTCATCCTATTGAGACTTCCCACAGGAAGTTCTTTCAGTTTAGAGAAAAAGTTGCACTGTGAAAATGTGAGGAAATAGAAATGTCAAAACCATTGCTTTGCAAACTGGTTTTCGAAGTATTGTTCCAACTTTGTCTTTGAAAATCAGCAATTAAAATTCTCAGTAAAATAAACTATGAGATATTGATAGATTTCTTACTCTCCAGTCCATTCTCTGAAAATGCTAGAAAAACACTTACACAAGGAATCCCGAAGGTTGTTTGTTTTCGTACTTTGGTCATAAACTGAATAGATTATAGGAGGAAGTGACTTAAAAATAGATAGGAAAGAGTATACTTGAAGAAAGAACAGCACACAAACTTCTGGCCAGATCAAGCCAATCACTTGTACAGAACTTCTTGTACTGAATGATTTGCAGGGCAAAGTCCTTTAAACTTCAAAATGTTGAAAGCGACCGGGAGGGGGTGAGGAGGAAAGATACTTTCTTCAGCTCATCACTTAATTGACCTTAGTTATTTCATTCTTGAAATGTTTCGGAGAATGAGATCAGTTTCCGATGTGAGTCTTTGTTCCCTACACATTGTTAACAGTATTTAGACAGTGAACTATGAAAAAGATTGACCCAAATGAGAATAATTCTGTCTTTTTTTTTTTCAACCTCTCAGCTTTATAGGTCCGTATCTTATATTTACTGGAAACTGAGGACAGTTTTGTACACACACTTTTCCTGTTCCCATCAGACCGGTCTCCTTAATTCATAATAGATTCTGCCAGAGAGCCAGAAGAAAGAGATGAGAGGAAGGGGAGAGTGCTACTGGACAAACACGCTCAAGATGTGCCTCTTTAAAGCAGCATTTTCAAAGCCATAAAGAGTTCATATTCATAAATCAGGTAACTCCCAGTGCTCTGAGAAATAAGGCGAAGCTGCTGACATGGCACTGTTCTTAAGTTTCTGTAGAGAAAATGAGTTCAAATGCAATTGGGAGTAACTGTAACACAGACTTAAGGCTTTTGAGACTTGAAGACTATGATTATATTACACTCAGATATTTTTTTAGATCTGAAAAGGATGGGACAGAGGTTCTGCAGTGGAGGTAAGGGACTAAGTTAATATTTATTTAACAATGAAATAGTGAAGCCAGAGGTCAAACTCTCTGTGTAGGGGAAAAGAGAAAGAATACATCAACATTAGACCGTGTTAGACAGCAAGACCATGAGAATTCTGCACATATTAGATGGCTAAACCTTTATCGTGTCCAATATAAAAAATAAAAGTATTTAGCTGAGAATAAAATAGATTATTGACAAGAGTTTGGTTTTGACTGTCTCACTAGGCAACCTATTGATTAGATCTTTTCCTCAGTTTTTGTTCAAGTATGTGACTAATGGAGTGCTTTTAGTATTTCTTTTGCTGTTTAGCATGAAGTTCCTGACACATACAGTAGTTCAAACTGCTTTCAGATTCATTCTTCTATCACTATTTTCAAGTTTAACTTGGTCGGAAAGTATTAAATACTGCTGTCTCTGCTTCTGAAGACCCACAGGTTACTTGTTCTTTCCTTTAGGAATGAGTCAGAATAAACTCCTCTAGCTCATGATAGCTTCAGTCTAGACCTGATCCATCACTTCAGGACAGACTGTCATTGACCAGCAAGCACACCAAGAGCAGTGTAATAAAGACTCTCCCCAGACGTGACGTGGTGGTAAAACAAAGTCTCTGTCCCTATTTAGGGCTCCTGTATCGTGACTTATCCTGGTATAGGTAGCCTCTAGAAATGCTAAAATTTTGCTTATATTATTGCTAGATTTGTGATATAAAGGTATTTTTTGTATTAGTTTTAGGAATTCTTGAGGTCATTGCTGAAGATATTTAAAAGACATAACTGTGGCACTTAGCGACATGGCTTAGTGGTGACCTGGGAGTGCTGAGTTAAGAGCTGGACTTGATCTTAAAAAATCTCTTCACCAAAACGATTCTATGTTTCTATGTGGCAGTGACACAAAGAAAGTAAATACCATGAATATGGATTACTAAACCTTCTTAAATAGACTTGTAGAATTAGTGGCAGAGTCAAGTGAGATGTAATAGAGATTTCAGGTCTCTGAACTATGTTAATATTTGATGTGTGTAGACAATGTATAATATCAGTGGTACTAGAGAGAGTTTCCTGATGCTAGTTACTGTTGGCTCTTTGCTCATTCTTAAAAGCTGTAGCCCAAAGAACTCTATATTGTCATGTGAACAAAAAAAACTTCTATTGTAAGTATTCTAGAAGCTTTTAGAAACACCTACGTAGGAGATTCAGTTTTCTGATGTAGTGCTTGTGAAGATAGGTATTTGTTATACCAATCCTGCAAAGTTTTGCTACATATTGAAAAGATAATACTTTTAAATTTTGATATGCAAGAAATAGCGGTTTCTTCTGTCTGTCATTTTGGAAAATGAACATCTCTGTTTTAAGCTCTCTTTGTAAGCTCTGTAAGAATTTAGTCATGAGATCTGAGATCTGAAGTTTGTGATGAATGCAAATATGAATATTTGAATGCAAACATGAACCCTAGCTTTACATAAGAAATCAACTTTAAATGTAGAAAGAGACTGTAGTTCTTCAGAGTGACACTTCTCTTCCTGAACCATGACATAATCTTTTTCTTTCTGCATTTTCTTACATTGCTCACTATGCATCTTTTAGCTCATTCAAGAAACTAGTCTGGGGGTTAACACTCAGCAAACCATTAAGTGACAGGTGTATAACAATAAGTATTGCAGAAGACACGATATTGTGATATTAACTACAGGTTATATAGAAATGCCTGATCCAAAAAGTAAGTTATAAGGGCAGTGCAACTTTCAGGTTTTAGTGGAAGACCGGGCAATCTTCCTATCGTTTTAACCTAGCTATAAGCGCATGTTCTTGTGGGACTGAGAAACAAAGATGCCTCATTTGTTTCTCCCACTTTCTTTAATCTTCGTATCAAAAAGAAAATTCAGTCAATTACCAGTCTCGATGTGCTAGAGGTTTTGTAACCCAAAACTGGATGTTAAGTGTCTGTTAAATGAACATACAATCCTGCCTTAGATTACTTTTTTTTTTCTTCTTTCTAATGACAAATCCTGTCTCTGCCTTTGGCAGGACGTGGAACAACCATGAGACCTGATACCATCATGTCTCATGTCGTCATTGTAAGTAGTATCATTGTCATACCTGTGAGCCATCATTCTTGGTTTATGTACCACTGTTTATTTAATGTACTACTTGGTATACTCATCACTCAGAATGCTGAATAGCAAAGGTTGTAGCTCAGGCTGTTTGTTTCAAAGAAGTTTAACCTGCAGAGAATGTTGCCTCTGTGCTACTGGATGACCAAACCCTTTTCATAATGATGCTGATAATCTTACCTTAGAACTGGTTCATTTCCTGAGGACAAGATGACTTATAAAGCCACAAACTAACTCCTGGCAGCAGAAACAGCACCGATACCTGAAGCTGTAGGAAAGTTTAGATGGGAGGAGAGCTGGCCAGCTGACAAGTGCTTTACTGAAGGCAGCTTAGCTAAAAATGAAATGATTGTTGATGCATTAAAATGCAAGTCTTTAGGAAAACAAAACCAAGCTAGTAAAACGATAACAAAATCATCATGTTAAGAGCCAGATTTCATGCTTTATCACTGATAATGAAATAGTACGTGTTGTGCTTCCTCTTGTTTTATTCCTGTCTCTCTGAAGTTATCTGGTTGCTGGAGTCTCCATTTGAAACCGATCTGTACACCACTGGATGCCACTATTGCCATTATCCCTATCAAGTACCAAATTTAAGTCTCTCTCTGTTAAAAAAAAAAAAAACAACAAAACGAGTGGTAGTGTAACTACTAAGCACTGTGGGGAAAATACTGCTGTACCTGTTGTCTGTTTCCTCCTCTCTCTCCAAATGCCAGCCTTTCATCTCTGGTCCTTACTTGCTATTTAGGTGCCACTAATGTAAAAGCACTTTCACTCTGTGCTTTCTGAAACTAGGTTGTGGAAATGCTGCTTCTTAGTTATCTTAATCTGAGAAAGCTTTAGTGTGTGGAACTTGTTTGGCAGGGTTATCTTGATGTCCTTTAGACAGACCTTTTATACAATAAATGAGCTAAGAGATCACTGCCAGAATACATCAAACAGTCCTACTCAAAAATCCCATTTTACCAGCAGAATAATTGGCCTCAAAAATGACTTCTAGAGATTTACACTGTAATCTTCATAAAATGAGCCTTTACTGAAGCTATGGGAGGGAGCAGGGAGGACAGTGAGGGCTGCTGCATGTATGATACTCTGTATATGGCTATTATTGGCATTACATCAATATTGGTATTAAGCCAAACTTATCAGTTGACTGCAACTACAAAAAATAAACCTGCTGTGGCTTTAGAAATGCTATCTCCTGGGATGCTTGTGGTGTTATACTAGCGAACACTAGAAAACAGAGAAAAAGGCCTCGAGAAAGGAAATGGGTATTGCAGAAGATAAATAGCATTTTAAATAAAGTTATACATCGGCTTGCACATCTAAAAGTCTTAGTTGTTGTTGACGTAATCCTTTAAAGCCTTTAGCTGTCCTGATTAATTCCCTATTTGGAACTCCCAAGTTTTACAGTTCACTTCCTGTTACTGCAAAATTAATTTAAAACATTGGTTATATTAATCTTGAAAATGTCTCTTGGAAAGTGGAAAGGTTGTGTATTAACTGAAATCATCTGAATTTTCAACCTGAAGTGATTTTTATAAAGAAATATGTTAGTGACTTTCTAACTTGAAGTTAGTTGCTATTGAATGATAAACTTACAGATGTTTGTACTGTGTAATTGCACTACACAAAACATTTATGAAAACCGTGATTTATTTTGATCCAGATTTGGATTATATTCCTTAGATGAGCCTTGTGTTTTATTGTATTATATGAAATCTTCTTTCATCTCTTATTTCAGTAAGCACTGTGACCTTTATCTAATCATTTTAGCTTGACTGTCCTACAGAAATTGCAAGTTTTATAGAAGAATGGAAGATTCAAGATCTATTCTGAAATAAATTTGTTAAACTAACCATTGAGTAAGAGAAACAAAGAAGTTTTTTGAGATAAGGTCATTAAAATGGTAGCAACCCTTTTTCAGTAGGGGAATGCGTGTTCAAACTACAGCAGAATTTGGATCGCCTTTGGGAAGAAATGAGGAAGCATTAAGGAGAGCTTTCTAATGCTGTTCATAGAAACCACAGAAGCTTTCAAAATAACCCTTTGATCTGAGCAAAGATTACATGATCTGTCAATGCTAATTGAGAAAGACTCATTCTTGGCCTTAAGGGCCAGAAGCTTAATTAATGGTATAAAATGACATTGGGTTAAAAATCTAATAATAATGAGAATTTTTAGTATTCCTGAGTATCACAAGAGCATAAACAGAGGCAAGAGTCCAGAAAGATGATTGAAAAGTTCTGCTTCTGGTGACTTACACTGGAGCAGACCTGAACTCAGGATTTTAACATTAAGTAACCAGTACCTTGTAGTTACAGAATGGGGCTTCAAGTAGCCCTTGTATTGTTCCTGCTTAAGGGCTGCACTGCTGGGATAAACAGCCCCCAGGGGGATTTATCATTTAGAAACTACATTAGTAATGGCCACTTACAAGGACAAGATACTTTGTTCTTGAAATGAAAGATTTGTCAAGGCTTTTTCAGAGGTTATCCACACACATGTTGCAAATCAGCAACTAAAGGGGCAGACTGTACTAAGAAATATTATTACTAACACTCACTGAGTGAATTTGATTTATGGGAGACATTTTGAACCTGAAAGTGAGATAAAGCATTCAGTACAGGACAGGTTGTTGAAGAGGAAATCTGCCATTAATCTTCCAAAAAGGAAGATTTTTCTTTTGCTAAAGGGAAAGATTTCTTGCCATGACTAATGCAGCCTCATGGGGTATATTGCTTTAGCATGTTTTATGCTCTCTCTTGTCACTTCTGCACTGTTTCGCGTCGGACAAATCTGGTAGCCAACATGGACAATGTTCGTGCCAAATGAATATTCTGGAAAGGTCATACCAGTGGCTAGACAGTTCTTTCCATCTAAAAGAATACTGCAAAAAGAAAAAAAAAGTATGGCAAATCTGTTCATATACCACTGAAGGCAAATTTAGCAGATGAATGCAGCTTAGAGTACAAAGGGCAGCTCATCAATTGCTGCACAGCTTGCAGTTGTTGGATTTCATGAGACAAGATGTTACACGTGAGTCTCACCTATTTGAGAGAACTTGAGGAGTCCCTAAATAGCTTCTACCGAAAAACTGTCACCAAGTGACAAAAGTAGCTCTGTATTCCATGTGTTTCATCAGAACTACCAGGGATTTCCTTAGAGGAGCTCATATTAATAATAAGGGAAAGGAGGAATTGCCCTCAAGAACTCTTACAGAAAAAGAAAAGAGCAAAGCAAGGGCACGTCATAAATGTGTAAGGAAGTTATAGAAGATAAAAATGTTAAAGGAAACTTTCATCTGTGTGGACGGATTTGCTTACTTCCAAATAAAACACCAACTACCAGAAAATTTACATCAGAGCACATAAAAAGCAGTGAATTTGGGATGTTTTTTCTGATAAAGCAGAGTCAAGGTGGTCTTTGAGTCACTACCGTTTCTAGTCTTTCAGAGGGCAATGAACAAACTTAAGTTAGATGACAGTAGTTGCCAGACTTACTGCTACCATTCAGGGGGCATATTTTTGTTGCTTTCCCTTATCATTGACTACTTGACTCAGCAAGAATTTATCATTCAGCCCCTACTTGGTCACAAGTTAAATGGCACTGGGCTGTAATTGCTGAACAGAGATTTTTTTTAGATTTATTTTTTAAAAAAAAGTTTGCAAGAATAACTGTCACATAAAGAACTGTAATACTACTTTTTGTATGCAAACCTTATCAAACTGATCACTGTACATACCAGGCCAGTTCATGTTAACACGTGTTTGCGAAATTGAGCACTACTCTTTGAGAATCCTCTGTATTGGTGTCTCTGCATAAAATATCAATTTTTCATTTGGGAGCTAATGATAGGGAAACATCTATTAATTTGATGGTCAAAACATTTCCTGGTAGTCAATATGAATATTATGAATAAGGTCACCTTCTAAGACCTCAGTTTGGTTCTATCCTGGTTAATAGAATCATAGTTGTCCTGTAGATTTACACAATTTTTACTCTTCGTTTATCTGTGAAAATAAATTTCGTAACTGCTATCACTTTAGCAATTAACATTAATAGCTAATCCTTGATTTACATTTTGTAGCAATGATAAAGGAGATTTGCACCCACGTTTGAGATTTTTACTTGGGTTACTCAGGTTATTCTGTTTAATATTAGTCATTCTGTCATTTTCTTTTTCTGGAGACTACGTTGTCATCTAAGTAAAATGAGATTATGTAGTTTAGAGAATATGTACCTTAGGGAAATGTGCTTTTAGCATCTACAAATTACATTTTATCATTTTGAGGCAGTAGAAGAGGGCAAAGAGGGAAGAGTCACAAAAGATGATGGGGTTATATGGTAATAATGCTTGGGTTATGCGACCAGAAGTATGCAGTTCAGCCAGCAGCCCCAGTCAAGCTAACTTGATCAAAATGGAGAAATTGATCTGTCTAACATTAAAAGTAGTTTATGATTGTTACTCATTTAGAATATGAATACAGTAAACTTAATCCACTAGTATGAGTAGTATTAATGTGAAATCCAGAAGCAACAGTCATAGGGCTACGTGCTGTATTAACAGAGAAAAAAGCCTTGCCTGTTCATCTAAAGAATTTGCCCTCTAACACAAATGAGCAGGTAAGTAACCAGAGATTCATGTCTAAAACCATGCTTTTTTTGTCCCTCTGTTTTATGTTGATAGTTGTTTTGTAGCTTTGCTGAAGGAATTGTGATGTTAATTAACAACTCTTTGAAGCAATTTCTTCTAAGTATGTCTTTACTACTTACCTGTTTTCACTACAACATATTATCTGTAACCCCGATGCTGGTTTTCTACAAGTTCTGCCAGAAATGCTGGTTGGTAATGCAGGTTAATAGCTGTGCAGTTCCTGACTGCTTTTCAACACAGCTGGAAATTATCGTTCTGTTTCTCTTGAGTGTGAAATTCTCATTCTCCTCAGAATAATGAGAGAAGCTATGCTGACCTCTTCTTCAGTAGCGTGAATCAGCTATCATGTGAAAGCCTATTTCTGAGCACAGGCATGATTTTTTGGAAATGTTTAGAGGTTTAGACTTAAGCTCAGGCAACAGTCGATATATGTGGCCCAGAGTATGTCTACTGGTAATAGCCGAAAGGTCTCTCCTCTCTCCTGTCATTTAAACAGCATACTTTCATGCCAGTCTTTATTTGAAGAAATCCAATAAACTGAGTTATCAAATATGTCTTCCTGTCTCCAGATCCTTCACAGATCTCCCATAAACTCTTGATGCATTTACTTTGGCTCTGAAAATGCCAAATTTAATCTGCCTTCAACTCTCCTGTTCATGGCTCATTCTCTGGAACGTTGTATTTTATGTCTCTATTTTTAGGCTTGATTAGTATTTTATGAGCCAGTTGCCCATTTCAGTAATGAAACCTTTGCATTCCAGTGTCACCAGCAACAACCACTATGTCCACTGTATTAAATGCAGGGGGAGCAGGGGAGGAAGACAGGCCGGGACAGTGGTGATCAGTCTTCTATGTGCTGTAAAAGGGCAGCACATGTTTTGTGATGTTTTACCATCAGTCACTGGTAGCAAGAATACATATTATTCAATGTTAGTCTAAGTGAATGAAACCTAATTAAAAGGATAGCGAGGCTAATCATTACATGAGTATAATGGGGTATAGATACATATTAACCTGTACATAGCTGAATGCATGATTAAGTTGAGCTCAATTCTTTAATAGTTTACATTATCTTTCCCTTTTCCTATGGCCTAATAATTATTTTGTTTAAAATAATAATAAGCGTATATGTCTGGTAAGACTTAATTTGCTCATTAACTTTGCATTTTCGTAGAGATTGACTTTCATAGTGAGTAACATGAGAATTTAGGCACAGAGAAAATGGATTAAAACTAGAATGGTGAAAAATGTTTGAATGGTTACACAGAGACTTTAGCTAAATAGAAAGCTCAATGCAATTAGTCAGCAGTAGCTGTTTCTCTCCAGTAGCTGAAAGATTCTGCCTTTCATTTTCATGTAAACATGTCTATGGTATTAACTAAAGGATTCCTGAATTGTTTGATAGCAGTGCCTAGAGAAGACTTGAGAAGGTGTTACCTAGGGCAGTACAAACACCTTCCTCATCTCAAGTTTCCACGGAAATACCTTGGCTCGCTTTAGATCAGTTTGCCTTGGAAACTTGCCTTAATTGTGAGCAACCAAGTCATGATGGTGAAGGTTTGCTAAAGCAAGTGTTCCCTCTACTTACTGAATTTCTTGAGGAAGCAATCCATATTCTTGCACTTCACAAGATTTTAGGATACCTTTATGTCTGCCCATCAGGACCTCTGATTCTACATGAGAAAGACAGGGAACTACAAGGAAAAAGTAGGATTAAAATGAAAAGTTCCTTAGTAATGACTGAGGATTTCAGGTCTCTGAAATAAAGTCTCTGGCTGTAGGAGTCCAGTGGTTCTGTTGAATCTTTTTGTGTTTGGTTGTTTGGGATTTTTTCAGTTTTTCTCCCTATGAACAATATACATCCTTAGGAAACTCGGAAGCTTTATCGTTTCTATTTCTGGTCACTGAGAATACCATGAGCAACAGCTGGAAAATTCCAACCTCTAACTGGCTCCTTTGTCTTGGTGTGAAAGGACGGGGAATGGTGGTAGTGTAGTAGCAGACCAATTCCCTGGACCAGGCATCTGTATCCCCAAAACAAACAAACCTGAGGCATGCAGCAAGTTGAAAAAGGGGAACACATTTTATTCCAGTCCCATGCCTTCTACATAAACAAGGTAAAATGTCAGTAAGCATCAGTAAATACGAGGCTTTTGCTGGGGCTGGAGTAAAGCCTCATGAAAAATTTCCATAAATCTGTTGGGAGGTGTTTGCAAAAGACTTATTTTATATGATAAATGCACCAAATAGAGTTGTAAACTACAATAAGGAAAATAAATGTGTTGTGCAGTGCAGTGGTGGTCTCTTGATGTGCATTCGTTTCAGGCATATGAACAGAGGAGTATACAAGTGCCAGGCAGGGGGTAGTTATTTGTGTTTGGTTGAAAATAAATGATGAAATTAAAATTTAATAATAGCAGAATGGCAGGTTATGCCTTATTTGTTGATTTGGAGCTTTTTAAATAAATAAATAAGCTTTGTTCTCTGCAGAGACTTGTATTGGAATCCATCTCCTTTCATAATTCAAATGGGTTTTGAAGTTTTCCCTTGTGGACAGTGTCTTGTATCGAAGGGCTTTTGCAAGTAATTGGATATGATTCAACCAAATTAATGGTCTCTGCTCCTATGAGGGACAGCAAAACTTTAGAAAGAGTTTCTCCAGAGTGCCCAGATATTTTGCTAGTTCTGAGAAACTAAATATTTTGATTGAAACTGTTTAGGAAATGTCACTGTTAGCTCAAGAATCAGAGAGTGGGAGAATGGTTAGATCTGCAAACATACTGTTTCTGTGTATGGAGCAAATCTGGAGAGTCCAGATGTGACCATCTAAAGGAAGGCAGGCTTCTTTCTCCTTCTATTCTGCCGTTTTTAACCTGTGCCGTGATTCCATTTCCAGCCATAACAGAGCTTTGCCCTGATATGAGCTTTGGCTGCCCTTTCCTGCCCAGGACAACTTTTGGAAGGGAGTTGAAGCCCGTGTAGTTTCCATCACCATGGCAGCCTATAGCTGGGTGATGTTGCATTATCTGAGTGCACAGCATCCGTGCTACTTGAAAGCCCATGCTGAAGTGGTTGCTCAGGGCAGTGGCAAGTGAAGTGCCAGAAATCCCTTTGCCTTGTTGATCATGGGATTTTTTACAAAGGACTTTTTCCACGCATAATCAAAGATTAATTTTCTCATAATGTTTCATAAAATTTCTCATTTCATAAAAAATTTCTCAATTTCATAAAATTTCTCATTTTCTTCACTGAACTTCCTTGTGCTCAGTTTCTTGCTGTTGGTGCATGAAAATAGTAGTCTTTATTGTTATTCATGATTTCGTTTATCCAAGAAATTATTCTGTTGCTGTCTTTTTTCCATGAATGTTAGTTATTAACTATTGGAAGGATGTCCCATGAGGAATCATGTCAATACTTGTATTTTGTACCAGAATTATAAGGTGCTGCTGTAATGTACTAATAGTGACGTTTTGGCGTGATCTCAGAAACTGAGATCTTCCTTAGGACCTCTAAACTCAATAGAACAAAATTAGGAGGTAAATGCATTTCTATCGTAAGTTATCATATAAAAGTTATATTGCATCGTATTGAAATGCTACAAATTTTGCAGTGTATTGTCAAGTGCCAGTGTAGGTTTATGAATGCTCTTGAAAACACTCTACAGGGAGTTGGAGAACTACAGCAGGTGAGTTTTGAGTATGAATGCAAAGCATTCTTTGTCGGATGGGTGGAGTTTTAAGGGAGGGGAGACTTCTTTTGACAACTGGAGTAATCTTTTCAAGTCCTACATGCATATACGTTTCATACATGGATATAAATATTTATGTATTTATTATATTATGATTCTGCCTTGTCTAGTTTATCAGCTGTTATAAACCAGCTATTAACAGGTTTGAAGTAGGAGTAACAGTAGAGCATGATTTACTCAATATTCCTTCTAATAAGAATCTTGACTGATCTATTTTAAGGCAGTTATTGTAGGATTATAGTATTAATGAAGTGTATAATATTGTAATGTCAAAGCATGATAGTAGGCATTGTAAATACCTGGGAGAACCTGTTATAGCAGAATTATGCTGCACAGTTGTCCAAGTCCACTGCCCTTTCTTGGGCAGCCATTGTTGTCCCTGGCACTGCTCTACAAGTAGAGAGCAGTTTGGTGGGGGACGGTGGGAGTTACATAGGGGACCTGGCTTCAGGCCTCTGAGATCACCTGAGGTTACAGAAGACTTCTCTGTCTAGTCTTGTCTAATATTTGTACTGTACCTAAACGACAGCAAAATGTATGTTTTTTCTCTTTTATTTACCTGATCTATGAGCAATTTTACTTTTATTTTTCTCTGCTCACTCGAGAGCACCCCAAAAGTGAAAGCTTTCCTTTGCTCTGTTACCCCTCTCAGTATCATAAAATTCATAAATATAAATATATAAAAGTATTCATAAAATAAAGCCTAAGGAAAAAGAGACAACAACTAGAATATTTCATCTTGAGAAGACTTAGGCCTGATGGTAATCTTCATGCAGAAGACCTCTGTGAAAATAATTTGCATTTTATATCAGGAGATTATGTAAGATACTATTATATTTTGTTCTGTGTGGAGTGTAATGCTATGATATATAAAACTAAGAGCCTTAGATCACACGAGGACTTGGTTGAAACAATAGGAAAATTGGAAATGGGGAGCGCAGTGGAGCGCTAGAGAAGAGGATTTTGTTGTTATTACTGTAAGGGCAAAATAGCTGTGGTAACCCATGTTGGGTTTGAGGCGTGGACTGGGCAGTCTCTGGCTGTTTGCTGTAACCTGGGGCCTGGGGAGGGAGCACTGTTGGGGCAGGGGGCTGGGGTGGCTTTGTGGTGGCTCTGCCTTACCCTGGGAATGGCACCACCACCCCTGAGACAACTCCAGAGCTGATATTTTAATGATACCTCTCTCCTTGTTCTAGACAGTGTTACTCTATTAAATCTGTCTACCCATCTTGAGGATGGTTAGCAATTTTAGTGTCAATCTCAAGAGACTCACCCTTTGGGGACTAACTGATATGCTGCTACATAAAGCTATCTGGCATTGGAACACAGGCACTTAGTATTTAAGAGGAGTATCCACATACTCTAGTCAAGCTGAAGTAGTCAATCCTGTCTAACCTATGAAATCTTCAAGCTGAGAAATTTAAATCTGAAAGTTGGCTGATGTATATTTTGTGCACTTTGTGCTGAAAACATACTTTTGATAGCACTGTTGTTTTTTTTAACATCACTCATGGTGAGCCTTAGGCATTTTCAAACCTAAAGCTATTTCATTTCCTTTGTGGAAGAAACCATTTGCATATTGGTGTAGGCAGAGGAAGGGTTGAGTGATTTTAGAGAAGATTCATTAAAATGTAAACATTTCATGTAATGACTAAAACTTTTTCCTTTTTTCTATTGGGAATTACAGTTTCAGAATGCTTGAACTACTTGTATTCAGTGTAGATAGGGAATGCCCGCACCAGTCATTTTACATCTGCTGCTGAGACTCGGTCTGAAATTTATTAGACTGTATGGTAGCTTTTACTAAAATATATGCAGACTGACCTTGTTGGACTGTAATATCATTAAATGTGATTATTTTTTTGTTGTTTTTGAGAGTGAATAGAGTCACTCGATACTGCCTTAGATTTCAATTTAAAAAGCACTTGAGGATTCCTCTTACAAATGTCTGAACTACTTAGATACTGTGCAGTGTGAAGGCTGCATTCATGACTTCTTGCAAAACCAACAGCAGAAATGGAAATCAAATTGTTTTTCAATACCTCTTCAAAGTCAAAATTTAGCTAGTACTAGATACATTTAGAAAACTTTTCAAGTTAGCTAATAATTAGGATGCCTACTCCTTTTTAAGCCTTGCTTAAATTAAAATTATTGACTTTATCCTATTCTTTTAAAAATAAAAAAAAAAAAAGAAAGGAATATATATTTTTTTGTTTTAAACTCCATCTGACCAAATCTTTTTCAGGCCCTTCAAATAGATTAAAGTCAAACCTGTGATTCCCAGCAAGTGTGTTGGTCTGAACCTGACAGGGTTGGTATATTGCAAAACTTTGAGAGAACCAGAAGTGAAAGGAGGATACAGTTTAGATCTTGTTTTAGACTGTGGTTTGGAATCAGGATTGAAATAATTCCAGTAAATCAAAGCAATACATTAGCCCTGTCTGTATAGGTACCTGTGTCTTGTTCCCAGATCCCAGGGGCTTCAGAGTTTGCTACATATCTTCTCTTGCTAGCACAGTCCCAGGGCCTTGGGAGGACCTGGCAAATAGGATTTTGCCAGCCCTCTGATGTTAAGATGCTCCTTAGCTTCCTCTCAGACCCAGTATGCCAGAGGAACAGTGTTTAGAGCCTAAATGGGGTAAGCTGAGGTCTGAGGTTTCTTGTATTATTTAAAAAAAAAAAATAAAAAAATTGAAGATTTAGGATTTCTATGCTTATGTAGTGTAAAGCTTTCTACAAAAGGGAAAAAGTAGCAACCATTGTTCTCGTGTGAACAATAATTATGAAAGATACTTACAACTTGCATATTCAAAGTGTTCTGCAATTGCAGGTTCTCAGTTTTTCTCCTGTTTACGTCAACAGCAAAATTCGAACCATCTTTAAAATCACTAGGTTAGGATCCTTCAACTCTCATAGAATAGCAATGAAGGACTAGAGCCTGTGTTCCCTGTTTACAAACATATTAATATTCTAGTTTATGGCCATAGCCTGGCTCAGTATCAATCTTGAATTTGAACTCTGGAGTTTGTAATTCCTCATTGTGTTCTCACACCATTTGATCTACACCTTGACATCTTCCTCTCCATAAAATGCTGAGAAAAGAAATGAGTTTTAATATGAAATTGATTTCCTGAAATTCCATGAGACTACTTCTCCTCATGATACTTTGCTAACAAGTTAATGATCCCATTTATTTCTTAATCGATACACAACAAGGGACCCCAGTGACTTAGCTCTCAGGCCTTAAAAACATCTCTAACTTTGGTCTTGAGGGTGCATTAGAAAATTGGAACACTCAGACCTTTTTATGCTCTTCTGCTGAAGAGCAGATACATGAAGTTACAGAGAGGTTACTCATTAATGGTATATTTGGAGACTTGAAGATTGAACAGTTGAGTGTATTTTTGCCGTGTCATATTTGGAGAACATATGTTACTTACTTTACATCCTGAGTAGAAATGTGGTATTTCGGAATGTTCGTTAGAAAATAAAGACACGGGAAGTGAATTTACCTAGAGCAAAAGGATTTCAGTTGTGATTTATCTGTGCAATAAAAGAATGTGGCTACATGAAAGAAAGCTTCAAAAGAGATCTTCCTCCCCCTCCCCATTTATTGTAATGTAATTTGTAATTGGAGTTTTTGATAGCAGTCTGATCTGAGTGCAATGGAAACAGTGCAGCCAGTATGAAGAAGTCACCTGCTGCTGAAACTTAACTGGTGACTACACAAAGCATTTTGCATGCATTTATAATTAGTTTTAAAAGACCCTACTTATTCTCTAGTCCTAGATGTCTAAAGTGAGTCCTGGGGATTGATTTTGGTTTAGTTTACTGCCCAATGTAAAAAGCAGGTACTGTCATGAATAGTCCTTTCTGCCCCCTCCCCCAGTGACAGAGCACTTAGGGCCACTGGCTGCCTTGAAGCAATGAATGGATCTATAGACTTTGTGCACTAAAGTGCTTTACTGCATCAGGTTTATTTCAGGGGACTTCTCAGATGAGGAAAGGTTTGGAGAATTGGATACAAATAGGAAACAAACTGAAATGTGTGTTTCATCAGGGCATAGTTAATATATCCAGTAATCGGATTTATATTTTTTTTATAGCGTAATGAAGAAACTAGGAAAAAAGCTTACAGAAGAATTAAGCTGAGTAGTAGATGTAGGGCAAAAAAAAAAAAAAAGGACTGGGATAAATAAAAATAATTACATAAATAAAAATAATTTTGTAATTTTCATCTGGTATATTGATTCTGTCTCAAAGCAAAAGTAAATACAGAATTTAAAAAGCCTAGCTTTTATTAATAACCTATGCGTAAAGGTTGCATATTGCAGGCATTAGCTGTCTCCAGCTTATGGATGCACAGCTCCTGCCTGTATCAAATCAAGCTGGAATGAAAAGCATTTTCTGCACAGATGCACAGTTTCCATACTCTTCCCTGATTTTACCAGTCTGTTTTACTGAATGTTTCCCCTGACTGCTACTGCTGCTTAGGTGGCTGGCTGTGACATCCACTAGAAGATGTGATATGCCAGCTTGAGGGGCTAGCGGCAACAGGTTTCAGAACCAACCCTTTGAGCTCACCACCCTTTCTCAGACGTGCAGTATGAGAGGAACCAAATCTGTTCATCCTTCCCCATTTAAGTGCTTTGAAGGGGAAAAGTCCTTTTCTAACACCTGCTAATGCAGACAGGTGGTCCTCTAGTGTGTGGCACACAGATCTCCTCTGTGCGCGACTCTGTGGGAATGTGGGACTCGATTTCCCTGTTCTAAGACATTTGAAATAAACAGATTGACTCTGGGTGAGCTGGAGCAAATAAAGCTCATTGCTGGGCAGCTGTCAGGAAGTAGAGATACTCTCTGGGGAAAAAAAAGAACATGACATGGATGACAGCCACCTACAAGAGATAGGCCACCTTTTCCCCTGCCTTTTTACATAATAAAATTGATTTTAGTGAGCTGAGTTTTTTCCTACAATGAGTTAAATACATGTAATGGTCAATTATTAAACGATACTAAGGACCCTCAAGAAGGACATTCTGACATCCTTTTAAGAACTGAGGGAAAATGAAGTAAAAACTGGTAAAAGGTGTGTGAATTAATGCATGAGGATGAAAAGACCATGGTCAAAATTTGCAGTCTTTTATAAAATGCTTGAAGAATTAAAGAAATTCTAAGAATGCGTTGGAAATCCAATACCCAAAGGAACTATGGGTCAAACAACCACCCCTCCCTGCTCCCATCAAACTGTCTGACTTCAGGAAGCTCTGTGGTAGTTTTTGATCAAAATCAAACTGTTAGACAGTTCCTGTGGTTTGGGGGTTGTTTCATTGTTTTTCTCAGGGTGAGAGGGGTGCGGAGGCTGGGGTAGTCTCTTAAGTTTTTGTTAATGAGACAGTAAAGATTCAAGTATAATATTGCAGGTCTGTTGGTTTTTAATGTATATAGGACTATAGAAGTGCAGATTGTCAGCTGAAAAGCCTTTACTAGCAGGAAATTGACTTTCCGTAGTGAGAAATTAGTGTTCCTCTCTGGTGGACTAGAGAGATGAAATGACAACTTTGGCAGTGCAAGTGTAAAGAAGCCAGAGCAATTCATTTTCTGGTTCTTTCTTTTAGCTAGGGCCACGTGAAATAATTCTTCCTCTGTGTTTTATGAAATTTGTCTCTAAATGTCATTGGTTAGCAGGCAAGAAATTCAAATTAATTATTTGTATCCTATTGGTTATATCCACTGTTTGAACTCTTTATTCATTAAGTTTTTATTGCCGGGATTAAAACTGAGAGCTATAATTATTTACTTAAGTTACGCACTGGATGTTTGTATTGTATCACGAAATACAGAATCCTTAAACTGTAAATACAGTGTCGAACTAAAAGATAACACTAACAATCATTAATTCTTCATTTTAAACCAATACCTTGATTAGTGCTTTTAGCATCTAAACTTAATGACTGTTCTACTAAACATCAGAAAATTCCTGAAAACCAACAAAGAAAGGAATACAAAGTGATTCTGCTTCAAAATTGAAATAAATCTTAGTAAAACTTCTGTGTCACTCCATAGCTGCAGTCCAAAGTGACAATGGTGAAGTCCTTGAAGTGCTTTTCCTCGGCAGAGGAGTAAGAAATGTTTCTTGAAGGCAATTTAGATTGAATGACCAATTCAGATGCTGTAAGCTGTTGTTTTCCTTCCCACCATTTTCTGATGTCACTGTGTATCCTGTATGAATAAACTTGGCGGACGTCACCCAGGAGGCTGTAGAGAGCAGTGTGTAGTCAGTGCTTGGCTCGTTATTCCCAGTTAAAATATTGTATCTGCTACCACATCAGCAGTCATCTGAAACAGTCAGGCCTATCCAGGGTACATGAAAACCTGTGTTTAATGATGTGGAGTATTTTTCCAATCTTATGAACATTAATATAAAGGGACCTACCCCTCTGTACTGCAGTAGCATATGTTTTGCATATCATCAGTGAATATTATTTAGATCTCTTACATAGTTTTTTGCCTTTTGGGGACTATAAATTGATGTGTTAGGAGAAGAAATTTGAAAAGCAAGGAACCTAGTAAATTACTACGTTTGCTGGATAATTGATGAATAAATTCTGCCTGTGACTATCTTCAGTTGTTACTGTGACTGATAAGTTGCTCCGCTTGCATCAAGTGATAGCATTACCTTACAATCGGTAAGGTTATCAGTCTTTTAGCGAAAGCGAGATAACAATAAGCAGCTTTTTTTTGTTGTTGTTTCTTAGTAATGAAATTGAGTGCAATGTTGAATGCATGCTCAGTTATTTTACTTTGAAGAAAACATTTGTACCGTACTTAAGCACATGAAATGGATATATAAAGGCTTAGCGTTAACAAGGAAACAACATTTACCTTGAAGAGCTCGATAGCTGAGCCATCCACTGTATAGTACTGCCAGAGGTCTTTTCCTGCTTGAAGCAATGCAGGTGTGGTAACTCTCTAATAATGCTTCGTGAATATGAACTTTTCACTGTCTTTGTCAGAACATCAAAGTTTTATTCAGAATCTCTTTCCTAATCACGTTATTTCTTTTAAGGCCAAAAGATTTCATGCAGACTTGGGGAAGATGATGATAAGCTGTAAATTAAAAAGCACATGCAAGAAGACTAGGGAGGGCTGTGAAAAATGGGCTGCAACACTAGGAACAGAGTTGTCAAAAAATGCTTTTTAATTGCTATCCGTGTGTTTCACATAATGGTCTGATGTCAGTGGACTCGTATTTTTTCTGGTGTTAGCAGATGTTTCAGATTCCAGGTTTTTTAGATTTATAGTTTCTAAAAAGTGACCTACTGCACACAGTGAACTAATGGATTAGATGTCCCTATTCCTGTATTTGCCGTTCTTTTTGCTTCACAGTTCTCTTTACACTGCTAATAATAGTAGAGCAAATACTTGCTAGGAATTGAGATTTTTTTTTTTTTTAAAAAAATCTGTTTCAAATGTAATAGACGAGTGCATGCATCAATAAATGAACTTTGTGTTGTTTTTTTTTTTCCACTCATATAATTTCTTAATAAATTAGAGGGAAGGAAGTAGAAAAGCTGATTTCTTGCAGCTGTATTTCTACTGGTCTGATAAACTCTATAATCCCGGACAAAAGTGTTTGAGCACTACCACGCTATTAGGAGTTAAAGCATCAGCAGGAAATCTAGTTATTTTATCCTGCCCTTGTAATGCAATGCCACACTTCCAATTGTTTCTCAGATGTCACTTTTAGATTCAGGACAGAAAAAAAAAAGAACTATTTTGGAGATACAGTGTCTGTTTTAGTGCTGCAGGCAGGTACGATCTTCACAGCGTCCTTGGTGATCCTGGTCTTGCCAGCACAGAAGCCAAGTGATGGGCAGGGAGCAATCCTCAGCGTGCTCCAGCAGGTTTCTGTAGTCTGGGTGTGAGGGCAGGCAGCCTGTAGGACACTTGTGAATTGCACCCATTCCTTGGATGGGCCAGGACCTTGGATATCTCCAGAACAGTGTGAAGTGTGCCGAGAACGTCACATGCCCTGCGGTTTGGAGACAGCCAGCAAATGACACGTGTTATCTGTAAACTGTTTGAGATTGGGTTGGTGCTTACCCGCACCAGCTTCCAAGGGTTTATAAAGATTCTCAACCAGACACCTGCCATTTGTGTGGGATGGACAGGGTAGGACAGAGGACTTGCCTCCCCTGCTGGCTTATTTTGATGCAATCAGAAAGGCAACAGGTTTTTATAAAACTTGATCATAATTCACAAACCATACTTAAATTGTTTGCATCATGAGTTAAATGAAATCACCACCATCATTACAGTGCAGGCAACTTTCTGTGGTCTACGAGCCGACCTTCTAGTCAGGTTATTGATTTTAAGCAACCAATCTATTATAACATTACAGCACCTCTCAAAAATAGATTTTCTGCACATATAGCATGGATTATTAAATTACTTAGATGAATTATTTGTCATTTTCTTTTTTATTTATATTTCCAGTTTGCATTTGCACTTGTTTTACAAAACAAACCTTGCACAATCAGTTAATATATTTTCATTATCTTTTATCTTACCATTCTATTTTTATGTTCCAATTAAGTATCTGAATACCTAAGGTAGTCAATATTAATTTTTGATGGTTTGGTATAATAAATCTTGATTTCATAAATGAAAATAAATACATCAGACATTTCAACATATATACCTCAGAAGACAGAGATATATTGAAAATCCTCTTGTGCTTTTTCACTATTCTGTAAGTTTCCAAATGTGAAGAACCCAGTTTTTCCCTTTTGGAATTTTTTTTTTTTTCCTATACACTGGAGAGCAAGTCTGCCTGTTTCTGCTTGAGGGATATAGTTTCATTTACCATTTAATGGAAGAGCAGAGTTTATGTTGCTTCCTGCAGAGGGACAGTCAAGACTTTCAGCTGTTTACCTCTGATACTGGAATCCCAGCACAAGGCAGCATTCTGCGTGCGTGTTCCTGAGCTTTCACATCGCCATTTCCAACCAAGCCACTTGTACACTTACTCAGAAACAGATTTGAGGCAAAGTATGGAATATACAAGCTCTGGGGGGGAAAAGTGAAACTGGGATTGTTGAGCAAAAGGGAAAAAAATTGACTCATGGGAAGACCTGGTAGAGATCTTCAGATACGTAAAAGCTATGAATTAGGAGGAAATGAACTCTTCTGTGTTAACTAGGCATAAGAGAAGTTGTAATCATAAGTGGCAGTAAAAGAACGGTAATTTAGACATAGGAAACTCTTTCTAACTGTAAAGATAATTAGACATTCTAGTATACTCCTTAACTCCCCATAATCATATAATTTTGCGAATAAAGCACGTAAGGATGGCAGGAGTGATTGTGGTACTGTTCCTTCTCAGTTGCTGCAGGGAACCTGATGTTTGAAGCTCTTTTCTAGGGCTTTTTATAGGGCTATTTGTAGAGATATTTGCTCTGGAACTTGTTGGGATTGGGTGGGGAGTGGAGCCCAAACCTTAAACATTTTTACTGTTCCTGCAGCTGATTAATTTCTTCCTCACGTGCTTTTCCTGTTTAGGGCCCCGCACTCTCCCTCAGCTGCTTCCTGAGGAGTGCTCCTGAAAGGAAAGAGAAAAAAATCAAAAATGGGGATTTACTTCGCAGCTATAATATCTCTTTCTGAATGTTTCTTTTTCTGTCTAGAAAATCCTACTCTATGATAATAGTGGAATAAGGAGCATTATGGGATGTGGTCTTTAGGCATAACTGCAACAGTGTTTGGTGAAGCCGTAATAGCAGTGCGTACTTCTGCAGCTATCAATATTCAGTAGACTCATTCCTACAGTGAAATGGACACTTATTTTTAAAAACAGGCTTCTAAGAATTAATCTGAAACAGCCAAAGTGAGTTATAAAGGCATTTAAAATCTAGGAAAAGTAAGAACTTGTTTGATTTTTTTTTTTTTTTTATCATTCCTATATCATTTGCTGAAAAGAAATATTTTTGATTTCTGGACACTGAACAATCCATATTGAAAAAAAAATCATTTTTCTGTGAAATGATGGAGTCCAAAAATTTTCATTAAGCGCTGGTGGATATGAAGGAAAGAGGAGATCGTTTTGGACAGTGAGACAGTTCTTTTCATGTCAAAATTGGTTGCAGGGTGGGGAAGAAAAGGAATTGTGGGGGTTTGTGGTTTGTTTTTTGTTTGTTTGGCCTTTTTTTTTTTTTTTGAGATGTTAGGCTGAGAAAACAACCTACTGTCATGGTATCTTGCACCAGAAGAAAACATAAAAATATTCAAATTCCTATTCATAGTGTACACTCATAGTGTAGTTTTCACTAATTCTCTCCACTTTTTAGCTTTAATCCTTCAATACAATACTGCAGACACGAGACTGTGTTTCATGTTACTAAAGAACATGTACTGTGGATTATCATAATCTAATTCTGCATGATTCTGGAGCTGTCTTGACTAACTGGCAATTAAAATAAAACAAAGTAAAAAGAAAATTTCCCTTTAATTCCCAGGCAACTAACTTCAGGTTATATATGTTGTGCCCATCCCTGCCTCCCCTTGGAAAGAAAGCAAGCAGCACGGATGTGACAGTGATGTAAGCCAAGTTCTTTCCCTTTTGTATGTCAGTGGCTCACATACTGTCAGGAAGCAGAAGAGATGGGTTCCCTGGCACTCCCTGCAAGTGGCTTGCCTCAAACCCACTTTGGACTTGCCGCTTGCAAGAGTTTCCCAGTTACCTAGGCTGTAGTGGACCTCTCTTGATTTCTCATGGTGGGGAGCCCTTCTGTGCAACAAAATCCTTTCACTGCCTGCTACACAGACAGGAGAGGGCAAGAGTGATAGTCCCACCTGAGGGGCAGAACAGTGGCCCACCCCCGCTTTCCTGGTGTTCCTGGTGTCTGCTGCCTGTAACAATCAGACCCTGTGCTCACCATCTGTTCCCGTGAGCCTTCAGTTAAGACAAAAGCTGAAGAGTTCTCTTTGTGAGCCAAATAGATCATCGTGTACTCCAGAAAATGTTTTGGCTGATAGTTGATGTGCTATCTTGGAGCAAGTACAGGTCTCCTCCGGAGACAATTGAACTTCACTTCCCAAATTCTTGGGAAGTGTTAATGTGCTGAGTACTGAGCTATAAAACTAAAGCACAGTGATCTCCTCTGTCTCCTTGTCTCATTTTTTCCTACTACTGTTTTTAATCTATTATTGGATTGACATTTTGTAGGGAATTGGCCTCCCTGTGGTATTTTTTGACTGGCGTAACATGGCAATGGAGGGACAAAGAGAAGAGCTCCAAATATGCCAATAGGTGCTTTGCACACGTTTGGGTTTTGCTTAACCTGTAGGGTCTGCTGTAGATGAATGTAAGTGAAGGTTGTGGGTTCCTATGTGATAGAGTGTATGTAGTGATTTAAAAATGTTTTTATACTTTTATTAAATGCTTTTTCGCAGCAGGGACCAGAGCCATAGAGATGGTTTTGCCTTCTGCCCAAACCTTGTTCTAATGAATTTTAGTTTCAAAAAGATTTCAAAGCACTTGTGACTCAGTCTCCTGGCATTTACCTAAATTGTTACTAATTCATATTCATTTCTTTGCCATTATGCCAGCCACTCACAGAGTGAGCATATTTTACAATTTAGAAAAACCCATACATTTAAAGAATCAGATTTTGTATTTTCTTAAATTTTTATTAAATGTCTTCATTTTGCCATCATTATTTGAGCTACTTACATTTGAATAGTAGTATTTCATTTGTTTTTAGGCTATAATCAAGATTTCGAATGATAATTTTGGGAAAGACAACTTGCTTTATTTTTTACCCTTTTGCCTGCTAGGCTATTTCACTTTAACAACGGGTGTTAAAATCATTTCAGTTTGGTATCTAAATGTATAGTAAAGAACATATCCTTAGGAAAATGGCCTTTGAGCTCTCAAAAGAAGGAGAGAGAGGAAAAAAAAAAAGGTACTGTAGAAGTTATTCCTTTTCTGTCCTTGTACCCTGCATTTTGACAGTTTCAAGCTTCATTTTCCCTGTTTAAAAGCATGTTTGACCATGTGATAAGTACGTTATCTTTCCCCTTCTAAAATCCTGCTGAATACAAAGTACCGTAACTTTACTATAAAAGCAGATAGAGAAGCAAAGATTTAATACTCTCTTCCACAGCTACAGCTACAGGGATTTAGTCTGCACTCTTTCCTTAGCTTGTGTTTCCATCTCTACTAGCTTCCTGCTGTAAAATCTGAAAACACAAGCATTTGCATCTCCAGTACCAGATTTTCCTCCTTGTAAAGCAGGGATGATGATAAAATTCCCTGCCATCAGGAAACGCTGTGCATTGGAAGCCTTCAAACCAAAGTTATACTGTAAGATGCTACATTTGAAACCATACTGGGTTGTTTGTTATTTTTTAAAAGAATCTTCACTCGTGTCAAATAATAGGGAGAGAAATGTGTAAAACCACAGCACACAAGTTCATCACTTGGTAGGTATTTTGGAAGTGTTTTCCGCTATCATCTGTCATCATCCTTTCTTTGTCACAGAACGGAAAGGGAGCTACAAGAATAAATCAGTTGGTGAAATGATTATGGTGAAGTAAATTTATCTGCATTCTCCTACTGCTCTAACATTTTTCTTCTCCTTTTCTTTGTCACAAAATGAAGACCCTCTGAGAAGATGTCTTCTGCATAGTCTAGGAATATTGTTACCTCCTGTAATATTCTCCTCCTGATAGGATGAGATGCAGAGACAAGAGCAGAAACCTAGCCATGTGTTGGCACACCTCTAGGTCCCTCCTGTGAAGAGTATTGACAGGTTGAAATAGAAGAGGAAATGGAAGATCAAATTTGGTTATCTACCTAGCCTAATTCTATTTACAATAATTCATCTTTTTAATTTTGATAGGCACAAGGAGGCCGCTATATTGTCAGGAGAAGCCCTAACAGTACTCTCCAAGTGCCAGGAAACCTCATAAAATCTCCCTATTCCTATCAATGATCTTCTGTGATTTTTGGATAGTCTAGTCATTGATTTTTTTTTGCTGTTTATGCTTGGCTTCTGGCACTGCTGTTAATGGTGATGCAAAAAGACTGCTTTGAACCCTGTTACAAAGACAACAACTGCACATTTTCTCAAGAAAAAAAAAAAGACCTGAAGGTCTGCAGGAGTTGATTTGCTGACCTGTACAATTCTGTGTCTCTGTGAAGCACTCTTGCCAGGTATATCCAGATGTTCTGAAAGGTTACTGATTACAAAGCACATAGTATGACATTAAGGGCTTAATTATCTTTTCCCCACACACCTTCATCAAGGCTTGATTGTAAACAGAACATCCTTATTCAAAAATATGTTAAGTTTTATGAAACTGTGATTCTTAACAAGCGATATTAAGGGTAATGGGGAAAAGCTAAAGACATAGAAACAAGCATAGTTATCTTGAATGCTGTGCTCATATGACAATATTTTGAGGAAAAGGTGATAAAATGTAAAAAAAAAAAAGCAGTGATAGATGGCTACTCATTTCATTCAGAGTTTTAACTCTCACTTGTAAACTGGCTTTGCAGATTTTCTTGGCAAGGGCGCGTTGTCTTGCTTCCTGAATTTGAGGTGTACTGTAGCTCTACTAACTGGAATCTGCTGCTGTGCTGATAATGCTGGTGCTTTCTATCTAAAAATCCCTATGAAAGGGAAAGAAGCTGGTTTGCATTTACAATACTATTTTCAAATTTAATTCTGGTACCTGATACAATAGATAACATAAATGCCATGCGCTACAATTCTAAAGTCCCAGTACAAAGGATTCCCTCCTGTTAGAGGGAAATGTTATGCTGAGAGTACAGGGGATTAAACTGACAGGGAAAACTGACTAGGGAAAAAGTCACAACTGTTGTGTCTCTGTGGTACAAGCTCTGTGCTGTAAGAGCCCAGGGAGCTCACTGTGACAAGGGCTGTGCGACGGAGGCAGCTGCCCAGGGAGATGCACAGGCACTTGCAGGTGGAGAGCTGCTTAAGCCTCCTGGTTTCAGTTCTTGCACAAGGGCTCCCCAAGCAATATTAATGCCTCCTCACCAGTCTGCCTAGAAATGTGGCAGCTGAAAGTTTATTTTTTAAATATTCTATGAACACTGAACATTAGCCAACAACCAGGCTTCTGAGATCTCCTTTGATAGTCACTCAGGAAAATGCCACTGCTTAAGGTTTTTAAGACGAAAATGTGCAGGGTTTGGGGGGATTCTCTTGGGCATTCTCAGCACTGGCTCAGTGAAAACTGTCTTTATAATAACCCAAGTTAAAATAACTTGTTACACCTCCTCAACTGTGGTGTTGCTTTATGCCGAATATATTGGTCAATACATGAGAGGAATCTCATAGGAGATAATCAGTAAGTTGTCCTGAAATTGGATGGGGTTTATCCAAAGTAAATAGTCTTTGATATATCCCAAGAAGGTCTATGTGGAAGAAGATTCAATCTGTACCAAATTACTTTCAGCAGCTTCCAGCCAGTGTAAATAATTTTAATTTTTGTCTGCTAGCTTAATGATGTGAAATGTAACCAGAATGATGGTATCATGTAGATCCTGAGTTTGCAGGATAAAATACCCTTGAGATGTCTGGTTTCAGGTTTGAAGTCAACATCTTGTCAAAGGTTAGATAGATCCCATCACGGTGAGCCTGAGGACATGTATTATACAGAAGAATCCCTTGACTTGAAGGAGCACTTATTTCCTTCAAAAGAGATTTCCCCATTCTTCTTTTTCCATTTGTGGAAAAACCTAAAGTCAATTGATCTAAACTCTCTCTCTCAAAGAAAAAAAAAAAATCAGAATGTGAAAAAATGAAAATTCTGTAGCATCTGTGTCACTCATATGTTCCTATTTTAATTCAGAATATACAGATAATGTGAATATCTTTAGATGTTTCTTCATTCTCAATTACTAAAAATATCAGAGGTACAGTTTGTTGTTGTTACTCAAATACTGATAATTTTGCTGGGTTTGCCCCCTAAAACAGAGGAGGCAAGACCCCACCCTCTTTCCCCCATTTTACTTCAGCAGAGTCTACATTGTAGAAAGAGGTGTATTCATTAAAAACATCCATCTTGAATGGCAGCATTGCCATAGCAAATAGCTGGATAAACGTGTACAGAGCACTGCGTCTTTAACACTGTTCTACAACTGTAAGAGAGTCCTTACAGTGAGATGATGATTCATAAAATATTTTCTTTCTTTTTACTGCTTCTGTAAACGTGTATTGATTGAAGTAGTAAATGCTACTGGACTGAATATCTTCAGAGATGGTCTCTTATTCTCAATGTGAAATGAGGATTTTAGAAAAGTCAGTTGTCTGAAAGCAAATGAGCAGTGAGTTCTTCAGCACTGAAACATTTCCTTTGCCGGTGAAGGAAACACCATGTATTTTTTATTTATCACAGACCTGTAACATCTGTTGATATCATCTTTACATTGTTCTGCTGTTGTCTATAAAGGGAAATAGATTTGCTCTGGCATCATGCAACTAGAGTATTAGGTTGAGTATTAATTTATTTGCTGTGACGTGTGACTGTAAAATGGTATTTTGGAAACACCTTCAAATACGCAAAAACTTTAAGCAACTGTCCTGGCTTCTCACAGATTTTAACATAATATCCAATGTGTTCCATGGGCCCATTCATCATTACGGTCCCATATGGTCATAATTCTGCTTTGGCCTGGGCTACTGTATTTCACATTCTGATTTCTGTGGGAATACGAATGGCAGTAAAGCATGTAGCCAAATGTGCTACTTGGGCTGCGCTCCAGCTTTTATTCTTCTATCAAGGGCCTGCTGCCAGGTTATTTAGTTTGTAGCACTACTATTTGTGGGAGGTTTAAGGCAAAGGTAGCTTAAAATGTTTCCTGTAGCTAAGAAATGCTGGAAGTCAGTCAAGATTTTGGTACATACTGCAGGAAGTTTCAGTAGGCAGAGGGGGGATGTAATTCATTCCTGTGGTTAGAAAAGCGGGAAGTGCATCCAGTTAGGTGATCTGACTTCAGTTTGTTCTGGGAACGTTGTGCGTGGAGGAACTCCAACCTGATCCACAAATGTTATTTGCATTAAAATTTCCCAAATGGGGACAGGAGTATGACAAAGTGACAAAGTGCAACTGGTGCTGTCAGGAAACATCTTGAAACATCAACAGCTGTGCATTAAACCCTCAAGTGTCAGCAACTACACGGGAACCCTTTTATGGTCGCTGTAGGTTAAATCTGACAGGAGAGTGTAGCTCCTGTCAGGGATAGTTTTATGTTTCCAGCCCCAAGCACCCAGGCAGGAATGTGTGCATTGTAGCTCTATCACTTGGGCTTCTGTACACATCACAGAAAATTCATCTTGAGAATGAAGAATAAGTAGAAAAAGACCTTCAGTCAGACTTCTTTTAAAAAACAGGGTTTCTTGGAACTATTGTCTTGTTTTCTTTCATATAACTGATTACGCTTTGAGGAGAGCTTGATAAATAACGAGAAGCTGATTCATCCAGGGATAATTTTAGCCACAGTTCTAATTCAGACTTTCTGTCAAAACATTGCAAAGAGCAGCTACATAGAAAGGTACTAGAAAGCTCCTCCTAGCTTGAATTGATTATCTGCAAAAGTACCGAGTGCATCACATCTTCAAAGCCTCATATATTTTATTTCTAAAGAGCATCTCATTTTTTTTCAGACAACAGCTGTTACTGTGAACATCTGCAGCTTGATGTGGAGCTGTGATAAACGTAAATCATTACCATATTGTCTATAGGCAAGCAACCATACTACTGAAAAGTTAATGACAAACAAACTAAATGGATTCTAATCATCAGGAGTGTGTATTCTCCTTTCCTTAGGAGTTTTTCCAAAGCCTTTTAAATGACATTCTGGTTGAAAATGTTCTTAACAGTCGTGAAGGGGTATATAGTTCCTGCTACTTTGCCTGTCAAAAGATGAAGAGATTGTGGTGGAGCCCAGGGAGAGTCCTTAAATAATAAGTCCTTAACCTTTGCATCCCTCAAATTAGGAGACTGCCATGGAGTGCCTGAGCAAGCGCTGGAGGGGAAAGGCTGTGCTCCAACGTTTTCTTGTGCATAGTGTATACCTTATCCATACGGTGTATCACGGTCCCCCTAGCATCACAAAATATTTATGAAAATTAAAAATATTTACCATTCATTATATATCAGTAAGTATTTCACAAAGTCATTCAATTTTTGCTAGAGTTGGTCTAAATGTCACCATTTCTTTCTGGATTTTTTTTTTTTTTTGTCAGATAAGCCTTGTTAGTTTCTCAGCAATTTAGTACCTGTTTTTTTGTTGTCTTTTTTTTTCCCGAAGCCTTCTGATTATCACAACAGGTGACTTTACAGTCTCAGCTTTTTGGACGATAGTGATTTTTTTAAACAGAAATATTTAAGCTTTGAAGAATGTTCAATTTGGAAACAGGTGATGCAAAACTCAGTTACATGTGCATGATAAACCGTTTTTACCTTTTCTGGTGCTGTTGTGTTTCATCCAGCTTTCTCACAAAACTTTAGTGGAACTGGGAGTGTGGTAAATGTAAGAGTCTCTATCTCAGCAGCAAAACTGCAAATTTGTGTAATAGTTACATTTCAGCTTCTTGTTGCAAAGGAGGAAAAAGCAGTAATTTCAGTGCATTTAGAGTGAATAAGCTGGATGTCCTTTAAAGAACTACAGACCCTTCCTTTGTATTAGCAGGAGTATCAGGAATATGCTCTTGAATGCAAATGTCATGAGATCCTTTGACTTGGTGACAAACGTAGTTCTCATTTCTGGTGGAAATTTGGGATTGTACCAGTTGGTTGTAGTGTGTGACAGTCTAGTAAAGGTGACTCTAATGTTGCTGAGTGAGCCAGCCACGATACTGAAAGTCAGATGAATTAAGCCAGACTGAAAAGTCTGCTAACCTGAGCCAGGTTGAGAAGTACTGCCTCACATCTCATTTCTCTGCTTGGCACAGTGCACAGATTCCCCAGGGCACCTCCTGCCTATACCTCCTCTTCTCTCAATTCCAGACCTAATGGATTAATGTTTTAAACCTGGCTGTAAAGTCCACAACAGATTCTGTCTCTCCTAAATGAAACTGCCTGTGTAACAGATTAACAGCCATGACTGTATTCATACCCACATCAAATATTTTCTCGCTTGTCTGCGCAGAAACAAACGTAACTTTTCAGTTCAGCTACCTCATGCCCTGGGATAGATAAAAGTAGGCCAGGAATTTCACCTCTTCATTTGTGCACATATGGCTTAACTTTCACAAGTTGAGTTTTTTGATACAGCCTTTATCAAGTCATATAAAGAGCACTTATATCAATGTCATTTTTGATGAGCTTCTCATTAAGGTATCCACTTTAAATATGTGTGGTGTCTGGGGCGACTCGGCACAAGCTATTGCCGGAGTCTCTGCTTTAGACGCGTTGTCACCAGGCATTATAGAAGTGATGAGCTCCGTCAAAATGCACTATGCAAGTGGTTATCTCAATTTTCTGGTTCAGCAAATAACATTGCTCTGGAGGTTTTGTGGTGATGGTTTACTGTAATACAATGTAAAATGTAATGGTGTGGAGAATATTGTTGAGCAGCTAAAGGCCAAACTCATGGAGCTGTTTGAGCTAATTCAGTAGTATTCAGAGGTTGTAGTAACACCCATTTATATATCTAGTGCTAAATATAAATGCCATTGTTTAGTCTGAAATAAGGACACAGAGCTACAGCATGCGAAGTATGAAGTGCTGTGTATCCCTGGTAGTCATAAACAGGTTCTTCTCATTGGCCCAACAGATATTTCAAAGGGTTTGAGACTTTACTGTAGCACTCTTGGTGACTTTTCTGGACATTGAGCCTGAAAAGCTTCAGTATTTTGGGTTGAACTAGAAAGATATTTGCAAGGAGGGAGACTAATTTGTGGCAGACCTTGGTGTTCTAAGGCTTTCTATTACTAGACAGCATCGAAAGATGTTAACTAGAAGAACTTTCTCGCACCAAATGACTAAACTCCCTATTGGAAGGTAATAAGCAAATAGATAAGAAATTATAAACAAACAAACAAAAAAATCTCGCATAATGCCTAGTGACAAGAGAAGTGTGAATAGGAAAATAAAACAGTAATGCAAAAAATCTCGCATTTCTCTGAGTACTCTTTACAAAAGGCTGCATTTTATGGTGCGTTTCACATCAGCTGAGCAAAAAGTAAGGCTTTTCTTAAGCTGTTTCAACATCAGAAGCACCTACCTGTGTGCTGAACACTTGAAGTGTTGCTTTCGTTGATGTTATGCCCAGACAATTCATCAGTGATTCTAGAGGTTTCCATGAAGCCTTCTCATTGCTTTCTCTTGCTCCAAGGTGTTCTCCATCCCTTTCTAGCTAGTGTTTTCCCTCTGTTTTCTTTCTCCCTTTTCATTCCTTTCCTGGTTTCCTTGGGAAATGAGGTTCACGGTAGTTAAATTTTTCATAGCAATAGCTAAGAATCAAAGGTAGCAGGTTTGGAAGCCTAACACAGTAGCACGTATCACTGGGTTGCTTTCAGCTTTGGTCTTACGGTGCCATAGTGATCTGCCAGTTGAGCACTCAGAGCCTGGATGTTCCCATCTTACTGTCAGATGCCAAGAGAGTCACTCTGAATGGTAAAATGGAAGACCACGGACAAATCAATGTTTTTATTCAATGGATGAATAATATGAATTATTAAGGAACAAGCAAACAAGAATGCCGCCAGTAAGGCTACTGTTACTGAAATGGAAGTGAGTTTTAGTTTTAATAATAGAAGGCCAATTTGAAGTGTTGATACTGGCTTCAGCTTAGAGTTCAGAGACAACAATTGAGAGTAATTTTGCCTAGCACAATGATGGTTTCTTTGTTGGGCTGGGAAATCCAATCAATTCCCTTATATTCCTCAAAAGAAGCTTTTTGCCAAGCAATCTGTTATCGTGAGCCTCAAAGTCCAAATGACATATAATCCTTTTACAATGTTTTCATAAATATGAAGAAATAAAAGGCATGTTGTTCTCTTTGTTTCTTTTTACCTCTGAAGATGCCAGTTGCAGTGACAGGAAGGAATTGGGTCATGTACTGAATGGAAGAGATGATGATTAAATGTCAGATAAAGCAGTCTCAGATTTAAGGGGGTCTCCCCAAGTTTGAACAACCCATTAATAATAATAATAAAACAAGATGTCTAACTATTTATCTTCCTTTATCTCCGACTATCTTCAAATACTCTTGAACAGGACTCCAAATCCCTCACTCCTCCTGTATTCCTCCTCATGGTAGCCCATATGTGACTCCGATGAAGGCTAAAGGATTTTGGGTTCAGGGGCGCTTATCTAAATGGGAAACTGTATCAGGTCTTTGAAAATGAAATTAATTTTATGAGAAAAACAACGGGAAATAAGTTTAAAAAGAAGATATAGGTTTAAAAACCTCATTCAAACTCAGATCTGTCTCTCAAGTGATGTCAAGATGACCCTCAAAGCCTTTCCATGAGCCTAAAGATCTCAATATGTAGTAAGCATGGAATGTATTACTTCTCTGTTGAAGTTCAAGAGATATGCTTCTACCAGCATTTACTTTTAAATAGGGACATTCTGCCTGCATAGTACTGGTGGGGTTTTTTCAATATCTCATGTTTGAAGAGGATAATAATAATTTATAAATTCATCTTGGAGTATGTGCATCACTGGCTTATTCCAGGCATTTTATGGCTCCAGAAGGTGTCATGTGCAAGTGTTTCCATGTAATAAGCTGTGAGGGTTTCTGGCACACACAAAAGAAATAGCGACAGATACCATAATTTCTCCGTTACGCATTTAAAAGAGATGAATTTGAGTACATACATACACTCTTTATGTATATCCATTTAAATTAATTTTACTTTTATTAAATATGGTGGGTTTTCTAATAAAATGTTTCCTTATATGCGTGAGTACATGAATTGATTTAGAAAAAAAAAATCTGACATGTACCCTGGCAATATTTCCTGAAAACCGTGGATTTGTGTACGTGTTGGGAGTAATTAACAACATCAAGAAGAGTTCTTCATGTGGTTTCAGGGAAGAATAAAAGTTCCAGTGAAAAACCCCAACAAAGCAGGTCCTGTGGGTTTTCTGAAGCATAGGCGGGATTTATTCATCAGAATGAAAAATAGTTGCCCATTACCTTCCCAAAATGAGTGAATGATCTTGGCAGTCATGATCAGAGCTTGACTTTGGGGAGTTAGGGAAGCTGTGAAGTTATGTGCAGCTTCTGATTTAGGCAGAGCAGAATATTTTATTTTTTTTTACTTTGAAGGCCTCTGACCATCAAATCTTATTCTGATGTGAGTCTGCTTTTAGGAGAAAGTGATTGGTTTTTTCCAGTGAAACTTTTTAATTTTTTAATATTATTATTATTATATATGAAAGAATATATACCAGTGGATTCCGGTTGCACCTGTAAACATCCTACTGTGGCCAGTGACTAAAGATTTGTTTACCACTAGCTTATCCCTGAAAGCAATTTCTCTGGATTGAGGAAACAAATTTATCTTGTCAGGTTTTCTTGAAGCCAGAAAATACTAGAGCAGAACTGTCTGTGAAGGTAGGTTATAGATCAAATGACCCTTAAGAGATGCCTGAAAGAAAAGGTGAAGGTTCAGAGTGATTTGACACCACAAGGATCATAAAAGTTAGCAAACAGATGACTCAGCATTGGGTTTTCCAATGAGCTAATTAGGTAGAATTTCAAATCACGTGGAGTGAAACAAAAGAATGTTTCTCCCATATTTTCTTTACCCACCTCCCATCTTCAGCATCACTGCTGGTGAACAGAAACTCTTTGATTCTGTCACATGAAAACACGTCAGGAATTGTTCTTAACACGCAAGAGAATCACGGGCCCTTTCTTTCTGTTGACAGCTTATATTCAGGCTCGCTCTATTCTAGTACCCTTTCCAGCCACTCGTTCCCCGCATATACCCAAAGGCTGACCTTGCCTATTGCCGTATGCTTGGGTGGAATGAAGGTGAACAGTGGAAGTAATCCAACTGCCTGAGGACCACATCTCTATTATTTCTGCTTCTTTTTGACTGCTTTCCAGAAATCGGACTTCTGTAATCTCAGGAATGAACAGGTTGCTAAATTTTGTTGTACACTCACAAGCATCTGGCGAGCGTTTCCCAACCAGAACAAAATCACGCTGTATAAATATCAGACCTGCACAATTACAGGTCTGTCTCCTAATGGTGGGCTTGCTTTTTGTGAACTGGTGGACTTGGTTGTATAATTTCTAGATTATTTCAAATACTTCTAAGGTGTAGTTATTAAAAAGTTAATGAGTAAAAGAAGCACAAACGTTGGAGCAACTCTCAGATTTCATGAGTGTACATTGCTTTTTAATCCATTCCTTTGTTAATGCAAACAAACATTTGTCTTTTGAGCCTCCTGATTTCCTCATTTTAAGTGAAAATAATAATTTCCAATTGCAGCATGCTTATGGAACACTGAGTGTCTTATAAACATCTCCTAATTAAGGAATACATGTATATCAGTATGAAGTAGAAATTTCCCATTTACATGTTAGACTCACACTCCTATGAGATAGCTACACATTATTCCTGATAGTCGGCAAACTGGCTGTGTAAGGCCCAAAGAAGTTCACTGATTTGTTTACTTTCCTCAAAAAAAACACCTAAAAACCCAAACAAACCTGAATTTTATCTGTACCCATAAGAAATTTTTTTTAATGGGATTCCAGGTGAAATTTCGATAGTTTTTCCTTTTGCCTTTGCAATAGATGCTTTAGATTCAACATCTTGTGTATTTCAACAAACTCTGCAAAATCGTATAGCATATTCCTAATTTCATCAGCATTTTTCTCAGCACAGGAAGAAAACCTACAGCTGAAGCAGAAAACCTTTGAAAAATACAAGGGCTTTGATGATTTAATAGGAAAGAGGTAAAACTTACAGTGACTAAAAAGCATCCTGTGAATCAGTGCATCATAATCAGGTTATTTTTCCGCTAAGTACTAAGCAGAAACCTTTCAACATCTACATTAGGTCCATAATCAGATCTCAATACCAAGAGTATTCAGCTTCTGGCCTTAGTAGCAGTATGTAATGAAAGAATCTGGCCCATCAGATTGTAACTGAAGTTGTATAGAACTTTTTTTTTTACTGCATTCATTCACTTTCGTCTGCTTGTTGCTGTTATTTCTTTATTTCTTATAAAATGCTTTAAATGTTTTAGGAAAGCAGAGGTAAAACTTGGTGATTAAGAAGTATATATAAAGGAAAGGGACATTTTGATATTTTTCTACAGTTTACTGAGGTGAAATAAAAAATGCTAAAGATTTTTCAATGCAAAAAAAAAAAAGATACAAATGTTAATATTGCCTTTTGGCTAAGATTTGTGTGAACTCTTCCAATCCTACTGTTTCCTCCTGCTGAATGCTAAGTTTTACAAAGGGAAGAATGATAACATGCAGTGCAACTGGTTGCAGCATAAAGTCGCTACAAGATTCTGATGTATTTATTAAAAACAGACTTACCATGACTAGTCACCTCTGGATAGAGTTTTGAAGAAGAAAACGATATGCAGAGCTTTCTGTTCAAGCACAAATGAACTTTCTCTTTGCTTCAAATTTCTGTTGCAGATAAGCTTGAATGCAGTACAGAGGAGAAAAACTACATACTTAGTTGGAATCTAAAAACTGTAAAACATTTGCTTCCTCTTTCATGGTTACTGTTTGTGGTTTCTAATTATACTTTGTAGGCTATTTGTCACNTTGTTTCCTCCTGCTGAATGCTAAGTTTTGCAAAGGGAGATAACATGCAGTGCAACTGGCTGCAGCATAAAGTCACTGCAAGATTGTGATGTATTTATTAAAAAAAACAGACTCGCCATGACTAGTCATCCCTGGATAGAGTTTTGAAGAAGAAAATGATATGCAGAGCTTTCTGTTCAAGCAGAAATGAACTTTCTCTTTGCTTCAAATTTCTGTTGCAGATAAGCTCGAATGCAGCACAGAGGAGAAAAACTACATACTTAGTTGGAATCTAAAAACTGTAAAACATTTGCTTCCTCTTTCATGGTTACTGTTTGTGGTTTCTAATTATACTTTGTAGGCTATTTGTCACCATATGATCTATTGGCGTCAAAACAAGTCTGAAAATGTCTGGCTTGTTTCAATGTAGATTATTCTGTTTTATTTCTCATACACAAAGAATCAGCCTGTCCTTTGGGGCTTGAAAATTTTGGTTTTGTTGTTAGGAGAAAAAGAAGGAAGAATTACAATGAGAAGTATCTTCTCCTCTGCCTCTTGGACATTGTCTTGGATTGCCTACCATTTATTGCTCCCTATCTTGCCCAACAGGAGAAGCTTGAAGTCTCCCTTAACTTACAGGGGATACACAGTGAAAAATAGAATAATTATATCTCCTCCTTTCTGAGCTGGAGAGCCAGCAGAAAAAAAAATAACCAGAAGTATCCACAATACCAAAAGTATTTTCAGTAAAATAGAAAGATTTTTAAAAATACAGAAAATGGACAAGCGTCTTCCTAGTTTCTCTAAACATGGAACAGATTTTTCCAAGCGTGGTTCATATAGCTTTGAAACAAGCATTCAAAACAAATTTTACTGTGTAGCTGCACACATATGCAAGCCAGGCAGCCATATAGATGCAATTGCTGGCCTTGATATCTCAAAGATCTTATTAAATGATCACTTCTTTTTTTTTTCCCTGGCCTCATTTTAGAGCTAACAGATAATTTCATTACTCATCCACTTTGGTGTGTATTAAGTGTCTAACATCTAATCCATTCTTCATACTGTTCCTTAACTAGTACCAAAATAGATAGAATTTTACTTTAAAATACAATATTGTGTTACTTGAACTAGGTGGAAGCAAAGTGGAATGAATGGTATGGATGTGCTTTGGAATAAGGTTTTCCACTCTTGCTATTATCTCTATGCCTTTTGGTAACGGATCGCAAGGATCACAGATCTTACACAGCTAATTTTCAGGTATTTACCATTTAACTCTTCTGTCTTCTCTAAATCTCCTAAAATAAAATTCACTGATTGTCGGATGTCCCAAATACTTTCAGAACAGACACTTGCCTAAGCAATAAGACAGACTTGATTCTTCATCAATTTGGGCAACACAAAATCTACAGCTCCATCAGAATAGCTTTTGAAAGCACAAGGACTTCATTGATTTAGTAAGAAAGTAGAATCTGTAAAACATACAGTGACTCCTAAAGCTGTCCAAGGTATTGTGTGTATTGCTGTGAATCAGTGTATCATAAACAGATTTTTTTTTTTCTTTTAATTACTAAACTGCAACCTGGCTGAACAGCTTCTCAACAGCAACCTTCCAAGAACTGCATGATGTCCACAATGAAAAATCTCTGTATAAACAAATACCAACTGGTGGCTGCTTTAGTAAGAGTACCTATCACGCTGCAGTACAATAGGAGCTGAAAACACTTGATAATATTTAGGCAGTGCTACAATATGTCAAAAAATATGTTGTGTATTAAGTTAGCCTCATTTAAAATGTATTCTTAAATACTTTATGAATTTTAGTATCCATTTGGTACTTTAATATCTTCCCTTTCTTTTTTTTTTTGTGTGTTTCTGTGAAACTAATTATTTTTCCCCGTGCTGCCATTTCCCCTAATTTTGACTTATTATGAGATGTCAGGATAAACAAGATCACTGATAAATATAATTCTTCTTCTTCTAAGATCAAAAGGTGACTGTATTTAAGTGAGCTGCCGGGCTTCCAGTTGCTCAGGCTAAGTGGCCTTTTAAAAAAGGCAGGGAACAGTGTCTTGTCCTTGGCAAGAACTTGGTACTTGAATCTTTTTGTCTGCTTTGAATTTACAGATCCATCTATCTCTATGAACCAAACCAGCTCTGTAGACCACTGGAGAGGCTCTTCAAAGCCTTTGTGTGTGGTTTCCATCTCTGTTATGTGGCAAAGGGGTAAACATGGTGGCATTTTTTTGATAGAATATTTTGATCTTTCTGCTTCTGTCTCATTCTGGAGAGTCCAAGAGCATGCACTTCTCAGGTCAATACAATATGAAAGCAAAACTAAGTGTTACAACCTTTTCAATGGATAACTATTTCAGAAGGGAGAAAGAGCAGCATATTTATGTCCATAATAATAAAATAACATCACAATCTGTAGAAAAAGTGTAACATTAACTTCACAAGTAGATACTACTTGGAAGTGAAGAAGCAGCAGAATATTCTTCAGAGGTGTCTGTGTGGATTACTTAGCTATATCACGCACAGTTTATGTTCCACATCCTGTTGCCAGATTATGCAGGTATCTGTATCTCACTCTCGGTGTTCAGCAAGAGTTTGGCTGTTTTGAATCTGCTGCTCAGCTGCAGGCAATCTGTTGTAGCTTATGCCTGTGTAGACTCAGGACAGCTACATCTTGCCATACTTACCATGACAGTAAAATATCTGGAAGTATTTTTCTTCTGGCCATATGAGGATTTTTCTTCAGTGCTTGTATCTGAGACATACAGCTTTACAAGCTTTAACATCAGGCCAGATTCAGGTTTCCATGACAGTATTATTGCAGTTGAACTACATGTGTGACAAAAGCAAGTTGGATGTTAGTATGGGACTGATTATTCAGACAGAATAGTTGTGCGATACCTTTAGGTTCGAGTATTTGTTTCAGACTTCGGAAGGCTGTCTTGGAACCTGTCGTTACGAAACAGAAGCACAAATAACTCGCCTTTTCCACACATCTATCTCCAGATAAGGTGTGAAACACATTATGTGACAGCAATGGCCATGACTGAGAGCTGAAAGTACATCCTGGCCGTTTAAATGGGTCTCAGTAGTGATTGTTGATGTGGAACACAAGGCAAGCTCCGCTCTGGGTGTCTCTTCCAGCTAGATCCTCGTAGCAAAAAATTAATTCCTCTTCAACTGTTGAATGACCAGTAATGAAAGAGCTAAAGCAGCTTATAAAAGCTAATTCTGATACATTTTGATGTCCCGAAAACCTACAAACTGTGGATAAAATTAGCATTTTGAAGGAATTCACATTTTAATCCCAAGTCCCTTGGAGTGAAGACACATGCAAAGAGTGTAAATACTTGTGTTAAAAAAAATAACTGTTACTGGAGAGAGATTTTATCTTTAGGTTTTAATTAACCCTTATCTCAGCTAAAAGATAATTAGAGCGTAATTGTGTTCTTGTAAAGTATCCATTGTCTGATTTCTGAAATAACACGTAGCTTTCAGAGGAATTCAGAGAGTCGTAAGAAATCCTTTGGTTTGTATCGTGTGCTTTTGTGTGAGTGGGGGTGGAGTCGTGGCTAATTGGAATCCAAGAAAAAAAAAAAAAACAAATTAAATGTACTTTCACAAATGAACTAATAGGGCTTGAGAAAACAGACAAGCTGATGGGCCCATACGCCTTATGTCTCTTCTCCATTTCTTGTGTTTTTAAAACCCTAAGAAATTCTGCTTATTTAACTGAACAAAGTAGTGAATAAAGTGAACAAAAAAAGTTTCTGCTTGATGAGGGATGAATAGATTGTTCTTTATTGTTCTTGCCAAGGAGTTAATTACTACATTGGTAGAGTTGATCTTTGAAAGTTGTACTCTCTCAAAAGCAGCCTGCTGCAAAATAGATTTGTTTTTTTCCCATCTGAGAGAACAGGAAGTTCTGTGAAAAAGACAAAAGGTAGCAAGAAAATGTCTCTTTTTAAAAGATCATGGACTTTATTGCTTTCAACATAAGCTGGTAGATGCATTTGTTTCAGCTGGCCCTTGAAGAGAAGTAAATTAAAGCATCATAAATATATAAGGGTGAAAATGCCATGATCCTGCAACTTGAGAGCAGCAACACGGGTGTGCCAAAATTATCCTTTTGATTAAGATATCATGTGTTAGTGTTGACTGAACTGCAGCTCTGACTAGCTCTTCTCTAACTAGATATTTGATGTCCTGAAATCTTATTCCCTTAGTGAAAACCTGCAGTTGAACAAAATGCCATAGAACCTCGGCCCTCCTGTCGAGTACTGAAATACAGATTAGAGGATAGTCATCAATGCCTGAATTTGGAAAGGGTATTACATTTGTTAATGCTTCATTCTGGGTCCTAGTCTCTACACGGTATATCTCAACATGGATATAGCAGTTGTATTTATTTGAGTAGCATGAATTCCAAAGCTGAATTTCTTCTGAGCATTACCATATCTTTTGGATTTTTTGCATCTTAAAGGAAATTAGGGTGGTTTATTTTGTTGGTTTTATTTTTTTTTATTAACTCAATGAAATTCATTGCCTATAAAACTATTTTTTAAAAAAAGTTAGTCGGTACAGGCTTCTGTAATGAATCGGCTCTGTAAGGTAATGAGCAATGGTTGTGCAGAAAACTAACACAGAGAGTAAGATTGCAGGCAGAATATCCAGCCAAAATCAGGGTGTTAATATTCTGAGGAATAGATGACATGCACAAAAAAGTCTTGCTTTATCTATTGACTATTCTTGGCAAGGTTTCTGAGATTTCAGGGACTCAGAAAACCTGCTGGTTCTTCCTCAGCCACGGGAAGCTACTGGAGCATCTTTAATTTAAGGATCTTTAAGACTGGGCACTAAACATGGCAGAATATTGGGGAACAATATGCACATTCGTCACACCGTGAGTTCCTTTAAATATAAAATGGCTGTGTGGCAGCCAGTTGTACCTTTGGAAGTAAAATACAGGGATGAAATGGTTTAGTTTTTGCAGGAGCTGTAACATTACTCTCTAAGAATACAGTAAGAGTAGCCTGTATTCTTCAAAAGGCAGTTGGAAGATTTGACCCATGATCATTATTTCTGTTATTCAAGGTTTTTGTTCACTTTAGCTCAGGATTGCTTATACTTATAACCCAATCTCTTGAGACTTGAGGAGATGCTGTTTTCTGTATTTTTTCATCTCTTGTACAGAAAATCTAAATTATAAAGGCTTATCACTTCTTTTGTTTTTCTTTTAGTCTAATCAAGATTTTATGCTTCCTGCTTTTCACTTTAAAGCTTCAACTGTCACACTGAAAAAAAAACCACATGCATTATTCCAGTGCACAAAATTCAATTTTCTCCCACCTTGTACTGCTTCAATGACTCCAGTTTTAATTCTGCTTTAAAAAAAAAAAATAAAAAGGAGAAGAATCTTCTGAACTATTATGTGATCACATGCATTCTGTTGTCACTTGATGTGACAACTGAATAGAGGAACAACGCATACCCATAGGCATCCTGCTTTAGTCCAACCTGTTCATATACAGAGTTATTTAGCGCCATTATACTGCTATAAAACCGTATTTGATGCAGGTCCTATTAGCAATAATTATTTCATTTGTATCCACCGTCATTTATTTGCCTTTAGGAAGAGTATTTAAATATCAAATGAGTATTTAAAAAAAAACAACAAAAAATATCAATGGAAATATTTCAAATAATAATGTTTTTGTTGAAAGATGGAATATTGCAAATTCAAGAAAAAATACTTGAATAACATGAATAAGAACCTGAAGGGTATTTTAACAGAGTTACCTGTTTCTACTTTTAAAGTAAAAATTGGATTAAATGTAAAAAGTTATATTTTAAATTAGTCTAGAAGGCAAAAATGTTTACTTCAGAAGTAAATATTTTGATATTATTAAAACTGGGCATTTGTCTAGAGATACAAAATGGATTTTTGAAAAAATACTCTTTACAAATTGCATTTTGTTGTGATTGTTTGAACTCTTGAGTTTCTCATAGAAAATAAATTTTGAGTTTTTTAAATGGTAATAATTACAACTAGATAATGAAGACCAGCACACACCTCTGCCAAATTAAAATTATCTACAGTACCACTTATATTGCCTTTTAAACAACTGAATGGATTTTTCACAGATAATATCTGCACATGTTGTTTTGAAAAAATGTGATGAAATACTTGCCTATTGTAAAACTCATAGCAATGCCTCTTATAGTAGGGCTTTGAAACAGATGACTTTCCCATGTCAGAGTCTTACCTGATATTATTAACCTCCTGTTTTGAATTATTAAATGCATCATTGGTCTGGTTTTCCTTTTAAAGTAGCATTTAAAACATCTCTCTTTTTCACACTTTAGCAAATGTAGTTGTATTTATTTCATTAAGGACTGTGATTGACCACTAAGAATTGCGGTTACCTTCTGGAAGCACACAGTACATTTCTTGGCATAATTATAGGGCGATACAGCCTTGCCATAACTTGGCTGTTCCCCAGTAAAATAAAGCCTCATGGTGTATGCCATGGCAGCTTCCTCACTGAGTGACTTGCATAAGCTCTACTGTTACTTCTTACCTGATATGAATCTTGAAGATTAGCAACTGTTAAGACAAGGGCTGAAATATATTTGCTATGTTAATGAAGTCTCAAAATCCCAGTAATGGAAAAAAGCTTTCCTTAAAGTGCTGATAAATCTCATCATACAGTTCACTGCCTGCAAGAAGAGGAATATCATTTACAAATACATCTAGATAAACCCCAAAGATTTAGTCTGCAACAAAACCAAGCTAAAGCAGTGATGTCATTATGCATCGTAACTATTATATTCAGTTCGGGGCTTTTAATGCAGTGAGAGGGAAGAGCCTTCCCTCTCCCCTCTGCCCAACAAATAGTTTTGGAACCTAGAGGTAAAAATGTATGTCCCTGTCCAGTACAGTCATTTTAATATGGATACTTTAAAAATATTTCTACAGAGATTGCACGTTAGCAAGCAATAGTACTAGGTGTCCTCTGCTATTTTAATATCATTCCATTTTCCTACATTAAGCTCAGGCCACTCGTATCATGCCCACAGCATTATACCCAGACATTATAGCTAGGCATTCCTGGCATTACTTCTGTAGGTTCATTAGAATACAACAGCGTTTTCGTGTAACTTCTTTCTTAATTTATCTTGTCATGTATCAAGTATGACAGTAGCATTAAGTAAAATATTAATCCAATTTTATACTCCAGCCCTTTTGGTCATCTCACTTCAACTGTTCTTTAGAGCAAGAAGAAACACTAAATGGATTAAAGCACAGGGGATGTCAAATGAACGTTTCATCCATCCTATTCATAAAGCTCATTGCAGGCTTATGAGCCTGACTTTTGCCTTTTTGGGACTAAAGTCCTTTAAACTTGGTAGATGGTACAATATGTGTGAAATAATGTAGAACATCATAAGGTATAAGATCAAGCTCAGAACAAAAAGAAAATTTTCAAAGAATTCCTTAATTTGCACATGAAGTAAATAATTTTTCCTCAATTTATCTTTTGTTTGAAGTTTTATTCAGCTGTCCTTGTGAAAATGCTGTATATCCCAGACTGCTTTTCATTTAGATACAAGGGGCACTTCTTCAACCTTCTGTTCTTTCTTTTTACTCTTTCTGTTTGTCCAGTGCAATCTTACCACTTACAGAGCTCCTTCCGCTTCCAAAGGCTATGCAAACACGAGCTCCCCTGTCAGCTGCACAGCTGTAACATCCCCATTCCACCAGCAGAAAACCAAAATGCAGAAGCGATGTTTGGTACAGCCAAACAAAATGTTTCTGGGACTGTTCTCTAAGAAGTGAGGCCAGGTGGCATTGAACAGCCAGTTGTCAGAACTACTGAAGTATCTCCTTAAATACACCAGCTACACACAAGCTCACTGTTGGGAATGGCCTCTGATCCATACTAGCTCCCAAGCACTGAAAGATAGGTGGAAGATGACTAGCTGCCCTCATCTAAAGCCATGCCAACAACAATTCTAACAATAAATCAAATTTGTCTACTTTAACATTATATAATAAGTTCCAAAGCCCCAGAAGATTTATTAGAATTGCTTTATTTATTAATACAGACAAAGGTAGAGGGGTTAACTGGCTTGACTCTAGAAAGTAGGAGAAAGGTAGAATTAGAATTTGTGCTCTTAATTCCTAGTCCTGTAGTTATTCCTCCAGACAATACTGCTTTTTTTCACTTGTGATTAATAGAAAGTGATTAGCAATTCAGGGTCATGTATCTTAAGGTGCTATACATGTGAGTGCGTACTATCCTTAGGCACTTTTCCTCAATAGTTTGAGTCCTCCTGTCTGGAATTTGTTACGTAAGTTCAATACAGTGTACTATTTCAAACACCCTCGCCTACCTACACATCCATTAACGTGATTAATAAAAGGGCTTTGAATATCACGTTGCATAATTCTTCATAAAACTTACATGATAGGAGTATTTTGAGTGTAGTTCTGATTGCATTTACTGGGAGAAAGAATACTGTGATCAGGTATCATTTTCGGGTTTTGTACAAATTCACCACCTGGTGAACACTTTGTGTGGCTCAGTCTCTTGTAATCGATGTGTGGGTCACTTTGGCTGTTTTGAACAACCACAGAAGTTTGGAAGAAATTGAGAGTTGAAGGGCTGGGAGTTACGAGCACAGTCTGGAAGTCTTTTGTGTTACAAGGGGACCCAAAAGCATTGGTCAAAGAGCATATCCGCAAGGTCTCTGCATAGTTCTACCTCTGTGAAGGGTTTCCCACAATAAAGGAGTGGCACATTCATTGTCTCACAAGATGCTCCTTGCACTGCCTTGTCCGGACAGAGCTGCCTACGGAAGGATGAGACGGAAAAGCTATTAGCACAGAGGTGTTGGAGCTGCTGCAGGGACTGCCATGTCTCCAGCTAGGCACATGAGGCTGTTTTGAGTATGTTTAAGAGCTACTCTTACTGAGGAGAAAAGAAACTATCTACCAACAGAAATGCTTCCTACAATTGCCTTAAAATATTCACCTAGCGATGTGAGTGGTGTATTGAGGTTTTGTCCATTTGAACAGGCCCTCCCTTCAGCTCATTTTGCTTTTATTGGATCATCTGTAACAAGCCCTGTGCTCAGGAGAGCCCGCGGGGAGCTTGGCACTCTTCGTTTACTAAAGTAATCCATGTCTCCTGTCACATTCAACTTTGCTAGAATGCGGCAGGAGTTTGCGAAAGTCGCTCAGACTTAAAAGAAAACAACTTCTGCTGAACACTACTTGTGCGGAAACATAAAATATTTATGCTCCTGAAAGAAGCAGTTTGATCCTTCCGTCACTTTATATATACCTCGTTGTGCAAGCTTTCCTCTGCAGGCTCCTTTCTTTGTTAAATACAATTATTTGGTATTGGCACACAATTGCCAAGAGTAAAAAAGTTGCATACGCTATTTTTGGTAGCGTGGCTGATGAGCGTAGCGTTTATGAAGAAGGAATTACTGTGAAGTTAAAACTCCTGCGTATGTGTAAAAACTTAAGACTTCTCAGAGTTTTGGAACAAGCCCAAATTTCAACAGATATCTCACAGGGCTTTTTGAGCTGTGCAAGTTGGGAAGAGCTTTTTAACTAATCTGCTGATACCTAAAATAACAAAGCAAAACAAAATGTGAGGGGCTATTTTAAAAGTCTGTAGTTAAACCCAATAACTAACAACTCAGCACAAGGTATATTATTCTGCTGTCAGGATGGATGTCTGCTGGGCACTCAAGACACACAGCAAATGCAAATTAATGCGCAAGCCGCTGGAATTTTTTGTACCAGCTCTCTCCCGTTTTTTGAGATGAAGCTAAGAAGTCTTCGTGTTACTGCTGGTATGAATTGACCTGCTCAAACTTGTATGCTGTTTGGTCTCATCAGCCTTCCCTTCTCTGTGGAAACCTGTGGGACACGTTTGCACATCAGAAAATGTGCTGCTGGTGACAGTGCAAAGCTTGCTAGTGTGTCCTCACACACAGGTTGGCGGAGACCTCGCCTGCAATGGCTTCATGATTTCCTGTACGTCCTTTTACAAGGAGAGTAACGTTAGATCTGGCTTTCAAAGATCTCTGATTTTCAGTTTTTCATGGATACAGACAAAAGGAGAAATTGGTTTAAAACTGTGGAAATAAGCTGTTCATGTGATTAATAACTTGCGTCTTCCTCTATTTTAATTTGAATAAATGGCATTGGGAAGGACCAACAGAATATATTCAAACTGTCACGCTTTAGAAACCCTTCTGTCTTTAACCTTTCTCAGCTTTACTATGGCATGTAGATCTGGGGAAAACAATTGTGTACATTACTTCTAAGATTTTAATATATATTTAGAAATAGTTTTCTATGGGCTGCAAAATGTTTACTCGTGGAAGAAATTGAAGCCATCTTTATGTGTACATGTATTCCTCATCAGTAGTCAGCATTAGCCATGTGGTAGTTGTGTGTTAGGCCTTTAGAACTTTATTTCTGTACTTTGACCCTGCTGTATTCACCCATGCACCTTTAGACATACACTGTGGAGTAGAGAAATACAATGGCTGTCTTGCCTATCTACTTAATACACAGTAGAATTTTAATGGTGTTTATTGTGTCTGAATACCTCACCTGTACTTTGCTCACCAGTGTTTCTTGTAATCCTGAAATGGTTTTCCAGCTGTCTGCATCTTACACCTCTGCAAGTCATGTGTCATACTTCGCTGTATAAGGCTCTCATTCAACATTTTGCACTCAATTTCTTGAAATCTAATACTACTAAATCTAGTAAAAGACAGTAGTGAACCAGTTTCACAGTCTCTGACATTTCAAGGCACTAGGTCGATTCTGTGTGAAAATATCTTTCTTGTAACAATCCCCCTCAATAGTATTTCTTTCTTCTCCTGCTGGCTTGGTATTTTGTATCCCCGAAGTGCTCAGATTCAGTTTATCATAGCTTTCAATGCAGCAAACATGAAATGTACCTATCATTCAGTTTCTGGCGATCCATCAAGATTGGAAATTTTTATTTTTCATGGTAAAAGCTATTCTATGTGATTTTTAAGGGCTTGCCAAACGTATTAATTAAGTATTTTTCTTCTACGTTCTCTATAATTAGGCTTGCACTTACAAAAGAAATTCAGTTTTACAGCCTAATAGGACTAAGAATAGTCTCGATAACTTAAAGAGTTTGGATTTTTTCCTAAAAAGGCACACTCACAAAGATTTCACAAACCTGAAGCATTAATAAAAATTTCATGCATGTAAATACCGTACCATCTATCAAGTTACACAGGACACCTGGAATTGTTTGAAGCTACATCATGAGGTCCTGAGCTGAGCATACACACAGTGCATGTGTGTTTTTCAAGCCAGATGGTAAAGGGTGAAACTGTGAAGAAGCTCCTTTTTCAAGGAGATTTGTTCAACTAAGGGAAAGGAAGGACAGGAATGGTTTGTAGCAACTTAATTTTACCTTTTTTTTTTTTTTTTTTTTTTTCTGACTTGCATGCCAGGGACAGTAGATGATAGATGAAGTAGATAATAGGTGATGATAATGATAGGTGAAGCCAACCATCCCTGTTTCCAATAGGAAGCATGCAGTGGCAGGTGAGTTAAAAATGATGGAATTACTATGAAAGGAAAATGAAATGGGAATGGAGTCAACTTCAAGATGTGACTGGTCTATTCATGAGCAATTTGTATTTATTCTACCTTTGAAAGATCAACTGTTGCCTCTGGTCCCCTTTAAATGTTTTTTTAATAAAACCCGTAAGAAACCCGTAAGATGTCCCCATATGAAAAAGTTACTTGATTGTTTTCATGATCTATAGCTATGCTTGAGTAAAAATAAATAATGTAATACGTTTCATGCCTGAAATTATCTATTTTCTGTAACCATAACTAATTATTTTGAAGAATTATGGTGTTTTGGAAACCTGAGAGACGAGACTGAATGAAAGCTCTGTGTGTCAGTCAGAGGCTACCCTTGCAACTGGCCTAGGTACACTGCTCAGCAGCAGAGCCTGGTTTTTGTGTGCCCAGAGGAAGCAAACTTCCCGAGAACAAGGTGTTACGATACTTTGATATGCACTGATCGTATTCAGGCCGTTAGAGATAATTTCTCATCTGAATGGCAATTATTGTACATTTCTCAATACAATTACTGTGTGAAAGCTTTTAGTTTATAGGAAAAGGGATCTTGATTGTGAGCTCCTCTCAACAGGGTCAGTGTCATCTTAGGTCTCTCTAAAGCACTTAACCCAACAGGGCTCAAGTGATGTACTGCCTGGTCTTGAAATAGGAGTCAGTTGTCCTCACCCTCATTGCAGCTTTTTTGGCTCTACTGAAGTAGAAAAATGCTGTTTCCTAATGCTGGTTCTATGTACTGAAAGGATGAGGAAATTTGCACAGTCAGTTCAGATGTGTGCTCTCACACACTGTCCTGTATTTTGATAGTGAGTGGTTTAGAGAAAGAGAACCCCTGTTAGTACCTGGCTAACATGGGGGAGATGGATTTTTGTCACACACACAGGTTAATAACATGAGAATTTCCATCCATGAGCACCACAGCGAGGCCTGGCTCCCCAACCCCTCCCAGGTGTTTGAACAGCTTGCCATGAATCCTGCTGCCTTCCCTCAGAGAGAAGTAACTCTGTGATGACTCTGGTTCCAATATGAATCCAGTAGCTATTGTTTTTCTGAACTCTCTATTGCTGAATATGTGTAACTGTGTAAGAATCCTTGCTTTTATGCCAAGAAAAAAAATAATATGGAAATTAATATTTCTTGTGGAAAAAGTTTTGGGAATGTGTACCATTTTGGCTCGAAACCAGCCAGAAGAAGATGTGAAAGAGCTCAAAGTATACATACTTGTAGTAGAGTGGTCCTATGGACAAGTCTCCTATTATACTTGCTTTAATCCCAACTGAAGAAGAGCCTGGGAGCCTGGAGATCTCAGCTCATTAGCTCCCGGCCTTCACTGGGCAGCGGTGGCATGGTATTGGTAACACTAAGCATAACATATGCATTTTTTTAAAGTTGTTTTCTTTTTCATTTTCAATGAAATGCGAACTTTTCAAGAGCAAGATTAGTCAAGATTGACAGTTAACTGAAGAATTAAGAAATACCAATCTAGAGATCTCAGGTGAAATCTTGGCCCCAGTAAAATGGCTTATTACTTCAGTAAGTGTATATATTGTTTCTGACTAATTGAAAAAATAAGCCCTGTGGTAGCTATAAATACTGCTTATATGAAGAAATTACTTTAATTATGCATGACCTACATTTCAGAGGCACTTTCTTACCCTAATGTTAGCTAAAGTCGTGAGGCAGTAGCAACAACTGTTGCACACCTTTTACCCTTAGATCTTATTTTAAGTCTTGACTGTTTATTCAGAGTGTAATTCTGGCATTCAAATTTGAAAACTTTAATGATTTATAAAATATAAAATACAACAGGGTTTCTAATTACCTGACTCAGCCAAGTTACAAGCAGATAAAAGACCCTCTGCAAGTTGATTTTCAGATGTATTTATCATGTCAGAGTAGCTGAAACATAAATGGATAGTAGTTATTAAACTCATCTGGAAAAATTTCCAACAGGATGATTTCTGGGTCCTTATAATGTTAAGAGTCACTTGGCACTCTTCAGGATGAAGGTTTTTGCATTGTTGCCCCACAACCCTTTTTTTTTTTTTTTTTTTTTCCTTCCCAATCACAATATGAACAAAAAGGTACATCAGAGAGTTGAGAAGTCTTTAGGCACAGGAAATACCTCCAGTGTTAGGCATGGATTTTGATTGTAAAATGGTAGGGGGAAAGATGAGAGACAGTTTTCTAGTGAATGTCAACTGAAAAAAAACCTAGTAATTTGAGCAGAATTACTATGAGAAAGTAAAGCATCCACTGCAGAACAGATTTTAAAAAAAAAATACTTAGAAAACAAACCCAAGTATTTATTTTGTCAGGTGGTCATATTCAAAGTAAGCCGATAAATCCGTGGTACAATGCTACCTCTCATTTCCTAGGCGGCTTTGGTGATTTATGTATTTAGACTCAGTGTAAATGATGTGAAGTATAAATGGTCATACATTGCAGAAATGCCTTTTAGAGAAGTTTGCTGGTAAGAAATTACTGCCTTAGCATAAATATATTGCTATAATGTGAGTAATGCTAACAGCATACCAGAGGCAGAGTAAAAGATGTGAAATAAAACCTAACTTTTTTTTTTTTTTTTTCCCCCCCTGTTCCTTCCACTGAAACTTTTCTAGCTTATGGAAAGATCTAGATCACTGCAGTAATTACTTGCTTATTGAAACTAAATCTTATTTACTTTAAGAATGAAGAATGCTTTATGAATAATTTATTTCAACCTTGACAGTATTTAAGAAGTACTTATGCATGCTTATTACTTCCAAATAACACAAAAAATAACTAGCATGAAAGGTGGAGCGCATTGTGCTCTAAAATTTGTATCTGTGGAGGTTTTTCTATTTCTAAAACAAGAAGGGACAAAAAAACCTGAAAACATACTATAGCTGGTCTGAAAAGAAAGGCTTTTGCTATATTCATAGGACTTCAAAACTCTGAGTCTGCTGTTGTAGTAGCTACAAAAGACCCCAGTGTCATTCCAAAACATTACTTTTGGAAAGTAAATTAATTATTCCTTTATTTATATTTAAATTGCGAATTGTTTCTAAAATAAACTCTATTTATTAATATACATATGTGCACACATACGCTTGTAAGTCTATATATGCTTATATGAATGTATGTTAGCAGGTTTGGGACAAATTTGTATTGCCTACAGTCTAAGAAGAAATTAGTGTATTCCTGAATTATATAGCAAAGAACATTTACTGTTTAGTCACATAAACAATTGTGACTGAACTAGTAATTCAGAGGGCAGGTCAGAAGAAGGATCAGGCAGCAAGATGCGAGCAGAAAATAAAAGACCAGATAGACTGAAAAAAAAGAAAACAAACAAACAAGGGCTTCTGGAACCACACCAGGAGTTCGGAGAGTCACCAGTTATGCAGAAAATAAGCATGAGAGGCAGAGAGAAAGTCTGCCAGGTGTCTTCATCAGTTGTCCTGTTTTCTCTGGGATGGACTCAGAGGCCAGCCATGGTCTGCAGGCCCTTAGCAGGTTGGAGTCAGCTGGGGCAGCTGACCTGAGTTGGCTACAGGTGTGTCCCATCCTGTAAAGGGCCGGCTTTGTACTAAACGGGAGGTTTGCTGAGGAAAGGGGGTCTCCTGCTTCAGCTCCTCACAACGTGGCTTCTTCTCCCGCTTCTGAGGACTGCCTTCCGCTTAAGTTGAGAGCACCGTACGTTCGCTGGGCTGAGTATAAATTTGTTTACTTTATATTGGTATTATTTTTACTGTTTCAGGAGAACTGTTTTCATTTTGACCCATGAGTCTCCTTTCCTTTTGCCCATCCCCCTTTTTGGTTGGGTAGGGGCTGTTGATGGTAGAGCAACTGCTATAGTTCAGCTCTGGATACAGGCTAAATGTAGATACCAGTCCTTAACAAATAAGGCATTAATTCCTCTTTGTTTTTTTTTGTATAGGAGAGGATAAGCTGATTAGGCAGCTGCTAGATCTTCTAGGTATCTACTGATTTCAAACTTTAGAAGGGTCTTGAGTTTTGTTGGGTTTTTTTAGTGCTTTGGTAGTCACTTTGATAACTTCTGAGACCAACTGATACATATTGGGAGAATGCTAAACTCAGTATTGCCTAAGGTGAAGGGGATTTAAAGGAACCTAAAGCATGGCCAAAGAAGAGAGAGTGGCAGAGCAAAAACCAGAAATAAGAATGCAGAACATAATTATCCCTAGGTTAGCCTTGTTTAAATTAAAGTAGTTAAGGGGAGAACTTCACTACAGAATGGCGCTCTACCAAGCCTCATGAGGAAATGAGTTTTGAATTCAAAAGAACTAGAGTTTCTGATATGAATAGTTAATACAAACTGTGCTGGGGGTAAATCTAAGGCAAAACAAAAGGCCTTTTGCTTCATGTTAACCACAGGTACAGTATCAAACATGCACAGTGCTCATAGCAAGATACTGGGCTCATCTCTGTCTTACAAAGTCTTGCAAACCCCCTTACTCTGTTTCATGGACGTGGTGTTCATTCCTCTTGCAGCAGCCACACCTTGTCAAAAGGAATGTTAAGTTTTGAGTAGTTCACAACTCTGTCAGGTTTGGAGTTTTGAAGGGATTTGTGTTTTGTGTGGGTGTTCTTGTGGTTTGATTTTTTTTTTTAAATTTTTTTTTTCATTTGAAGCGGAGTGAAGAGGTGTTCCTGATCTCTCTCATTTTTTTTTTTCTCAGGGACTTTTCTCAAGTCCCTGCTGCTGATCTACTTTCCAAGGTTATCACACCTTTGAACCCATTTTGTAGGGAATCTTCTTCATGCCTTTCTCTAACAGGTGTCATAATATAAAAGCTAAGAGACTCTAACATTTAATACTGCTTTGTACCACTTGTGCTCCTTATCACATGAGACAAAAGCAGCTGTGATGCCTGTGCAGCCTGCTATCCACATCAAGACTCTTATCTATCCTGGCAATCTCCTGAGTTGCTTCATTAACCTTCTCTATGAGAACATCTTCACTCTTGCTTCTTCCTGCTTCCTATTTGTTTATCATTGTAAGTAGCATCAGATACTGTCCCATTCTCCTAATTATGTCCAGATAGAAAGAAAATGCTTGATGCTGGAAAAAAGAGACGTTTTTCAGGATATATTTCTAAGTGGAACACAGTTAAAACTCTTGGCTGGTTGGTTTGTTTCGTTTGGCTGGTTTTTTCAGTTGTGTTTTTCAGTGTTTTCAATACATAATCCCTTCTGTTTAACCCTGATGTTTCAAGGAGCTTTAGGTATATGCACTCAAAAAAAAAAATGAAGGTATTTAAAGCAATTGTTTTGCTTTATAAAGATCTTGCATCTTAATTTTTTTTAAAGTGAATTAAAAATTATATTGTTAAAAATCTGAAGTTGTGTATCTTCCTCCTTAACTATAATGTGGAAAAAAGGTCTACTGCCATATGACATTACTCTGCTTTTTATAAATTTTTGTCCTATGCCTTTGTCCTCTTCCCTGTGACCTTGATTCCCCCTACGTCACCCTTTCTCATACTGTTCTCTCTACCAACCTATCTCCCTCATGCTGTCAGCAGAGAGTTAGATATTGCTACATATGCCCATCTTGAATGACCAACGGGCAGATAGAACAAAAGAATTAATATGAGTTCCAGCTACATTTGAATCCCTCTACTTGACTCAGAGCGTCACCTAAGAAACTTCTGTTCCTGCAAAGGTATTCAGGAGTAACATGGAAACTTGTTGGCCTCTGCCAAATGTGATCAGCAGTGGGGAGCTTGCTTTGAGGCTGTTGGGAGACAATAAGATGAAGGCAGAAAAACAGACAAAAAGATTACGGTATAATCCAGAAAGGCTCTTTTTCTGTGGATAGCAGAATTAAATGAGTGGGGTTTTTTAACCTATATACTTAAATGTTTGTCATTGTTGACAGTGCACAGTAAAAGTTAGGGTACTGAACTTTACATACCTGTAGCAAATATCTCTGACCTTTTTCTGTGCAAGGGCACTTTCTTAGTGTTACTGACCAGATGGAGAATAAATTTTGTGTAAAATCCTTTATATATGTTCTAAGACATCTTTTAATGATGCTTCAAATAGCCAATAATTGCAGTCACATGAGGTTCAAATGCTCTAGCAGAGAAAACATGAGAAATAACACAAAGGGAACAAAGACCTCTTTCCTAGTAAGCTGACAAGTTAAATTTAGCTGCTTCTAATGGTCAAATGAGTTTTCTCATGAGCTGTCTCTACGCTCCCTACATTATTATAACCTTCCTTAAAAATGGACCTTTGTGTAGCAAATTAAAATTTATTCAATTATTGTTGCATAACTTCCTACACGAAATGTTTTCTTAGAAGCAATAGCAACTCAGGGTAGAGTAGCGATTTCTTCTGGCAAGTGATAGTGTTATTGAAATGTCATTAGTGTCACTATAGTTATTATTTGGGCTTCTATATCATTCTCTCCTATGTCCAGAACTTAACCTGTTCCACTTAATATTTCAGTAGTTTCAGAATGCATTTTTATTTGTGAAAAATGATGCATGGAAAGGAAAAGGAATGCAAGTGAGAAAGATGGGGGAGTTTCTAAAATAGAATGAAATAAGATTTGTCTTTAAAAAATAGCTTTTATTGAATGATAAAACTGAAAAAAAGAGGCAAAGGTGGAGACAGCAGTCTGCAAGCAAGTAATGCAAGAACAATCTTGGATGACAGTGCGGTGTTGCTGGAAGTCATTAGTGAGTGCTAAGTATAAATTGCAGAAGAGTCAGGAGGAACAGTGTATCACATGCAGCCAAGTGATTTTAGAGATCTTGGTGAAAGAGTCTGCTGTCTACAAGTTACAGCGTTCAGTAAGAGTTATGAGTTTGAAATATGAACTCAAGAAACGCTGCAAATGCCAAGTCCAAGTTCTGACCAAAATAACCCTGGCAAACAAAGAGAAACTAGCAGAAGCTGAATTGTTAATATAACAGAAAGTAATGGGCCTTCACTACCAGGAAGAGAATTGCTGAGAGAAAATGGTTAAGCTCGTCAAGAATGGCTGTGGTAGCAGGTGCTTCAAGTGAACTACTTATAAAATGTAAATGCCAAATAATTTTGTTGTTCTTTCCTGCTGCAAAAGCTGACAGTGTCAGGGCAAAACCTGAAATGCTTAAAAAATATTTTAGTCTATTTCCATGTTTGTACTTGGAAGTGGTTAATGGATTTGATGAGGAAACAAAAATAATGCAAAAATACTTGTACTTCAGGAGAAACTGTATAAAGCCCTACAAATACTGTTGCTATTTGACTGATTTTTGAACGTTAAAGCACCATTTCTAAATCTCAACCCTCCTGTAAAGGTTCTTTCATAATTATTAAGGGTTAGGTTCGTTCATGCTGTGAGATCCCTCAGCTTGACCGAATGCTATGAAGATGCGGCAGTGCTATGTTAGGTTAGTGTGCACTGTTGTCAGACAGTAACAGAACGTGCCTGGTTCGGTTGATACCATCAGTCTGGCTGATGGTGTGCTGCTATCTCATCTGGGACATCTATCTGTCAGATAATCTCTAAGATAGGTAGGCTCTAACAAACACAGAGTTTTGTGATTCTTTAAGCTAAATGTTTATGTAATTTGTGCTACTTCAGGAATCAATGGGATGTTCTGTAACATCTCAGAGAAACAAATTTTGTGTGGTCCCTACCACCAGTCAGTCCTTTGAGGCTGGATGCTTCCATCAAGTATCTTGTCTCACCTCCAAAATACTCCTGAATTTTAGAGTGTTGCTCATAAATGCAATGTAGATCACCACTCAAAATCCACCAGTTCTGCTCTTGAGAGGAGGTGAATAAATTAAAATTTGACTGTGATTGACATTTTGTGTCGTTCAACTTACCGTACTTTGAGTTCTGCTGCAGTTCTCTAGACACGGTAGCGTACCTGGGCAAAAGACGTTTGTTGTGCTTGTGTTTAGCTGTTCTCCCTGTGCTTGGCTCTTGCTTTAAGAATGAGAAATGGTATTTTTGTATGCCAGATGGTATACAAATAGTTCATGAGGCATGCTGGAGTCAGGAAAGTTGAAAGTACATACAGATATAAAATTACCTTTGTATACACTTTTAATTAGGGTATTAAACAGGCATCTGGAGGGAGTAGATACGGCCAGTCTTACAATGGCTGTTCAAAATGGTCAGATGGCATAAAAAGCTAAAGATGAACTTTTTTTTTTCTTTCAGTCTGAGAACTCTAGAACAGAATGAAATCAACTGCTATCTTCTAGTTAAACTGTCCACTTTAATAAGTTAATATTGGAGATGTAGCCTCAATCTATAAACACGACTGAGAAAATAACAAGGAATAGAAAATGAACTGTTGGACAGCAGTCAGAGAAAAGTCAGTCAGAGAAAAGTAAGTTGTAGAGAGGTAGACTGAGCAGTAGTTTGCAATATTAGACAGCCTGTGACCTTTTAATATCTTTTGCTTGTCAGGCCTTTAACGCTTAAAATGAAATGCCATCATTTGTTATGACGTATAGAATACTATACAGAAATTGATTAGTTTTTGGTGTTGGGTTTTTAAATCTTTGAAATCAATGTGGAAATAACTTTTTCTCTAAGTTGAGTACAACTTCTAGGTGTGCTTTTTTGAGTTATTAAGGACTGCTGTTAAATCACGTTGATAAAAACTCGAGAACAAAATATTATAATCTAATGAGAATTAGTTTTGTTTATTTGAACTTTTGCTAGAAATCGCCAAGGCAAGGATGGAGTAATGTCTTGCTCTGTTTTGACTCTAGAAAAAAATGAATAAAGATCGAAATTGAAACGTTAATGCTAAAGAAAATAATTCTAATTTCTAATATACGGTTACACAAGTTTAAGTTTTGAGCAGTTTAGTAGAATGTCTATAGTGTCCGTTTTTCATCAGTCAAAGGTAATAAGATCTCAATAAAAGCTATCAGATCCTATAATTGAAGAACAATTACTCGGTATATACTCGATTGACTATCACAAAATAAGTGTTTGGTGTGTATAAAAAAATGGAACAGAGAAAAACATAAATTCATTCTTCTAAAAATGTCTACAATTGGGTAGGACTATGTAATGGATTACTAATGAGATACAGCTATTATACATGAAGCTATTTGCTTAATTCATTAATACCAAGCAAAATGTTCATGTGGTAGATAAATACTTCACAGTCAAGATTTTTCTTCAAAAACTGAGGGAGCTGGGGTTTATTGCTTTCTACAACTACCTGAAAGGAAGTTGTAGAGAGGTGGGTTTAGGTCTCTTTGCACAAGTCACAACTGATAGGACAAGAGGAAATGCAATCAAGTTATGCCAGGGGAAGTTTAAGTTAGACATGAGGAGAAACTTCTGTACCAAAAGGGTTATCAAAGACTGGAACAGGCTGCCCAGGGAAGTGGTTGAATCACTGTCCCTGGGTGTATTTAAAAGCTGTCCAAATAGGGTGCTTAAGGATATGGTGCAGTTGTGGGCCTGGCAGAGTAGATAATGGTTCGACTTGCTATTAAAGGCGTTTTCTACCTGTAGCGATTGTGTGTGTGATACTTAGGGTTGCTGGTCCATTGCCTGTCATGTATAGGAAGAAAGTAAAAAGCATGATGGAAACTACAGTCTGAAGAAAGTAGTGATGATACAGATATGGTCCTTCCATCTTACCATAAAAATAAAGCTTTGAAATGTTTTCAACTATTTCAGAAATACCAGAGACCGAGTGACAAAACATGCATTTTGTTTATGACACAGAACTCAACCAAAGATAACAAAACGTTTTGCTTGTGTGCTTGATGTGGTTGAGTAAAAATCGAGAAATATAACTTCACTTTTATAGAAAATGCCATGAAATTTAAAGAAGTAAAAGTTAAAATCAGCTGGCATGGACTAGAGCACTATTTGAAGCTTGACAAAAAGAAAGTGTAATTTCCATTTTGTTGTTTAGGCCACCGTAGAATGTCTCCTCTTCAAAACCAAAGTATTTAGGAGTTCCTCGTTATTTTAAAACTGCTTTTTTTTTTTTTAATATCAGACTTCTCTGGCATTTTTAATGATATTTTAGTACATGTATATGGATGTATAACCAGTGTGACTGCACACCATACAGAGGGACATAGATGTAAGTAGGAAATATGGCTTCCTATTAAAGAAATATCAAATCTTCCTTATGTCCAATGGTTTATTTTAGCAAAGAGACTTGGACAATGTTAGAGCAAAGAAGTAAGTATTATTCTTTAAACTTAATGTAGTGAAACATGTTGAAATTACTTCATATCATACTGCCTGGAGTGGTTTCGAAACTTGTTCAAGTGTGAAAGCTCTCCTTGAAAAAAAGCTTAAATAGCTAAGGAGAAAAGGGTTTTCTTTTCCCTTGTAAAACTGCTGACTGTTGCCCACTCATATTGAAGTACTTTGTAATGCATAGTGTAGTCTGGATCTGGAAATACACCTGGAAACTAGAAATACACCTGGGAAACTGAAAAATCAAATGCTATCTACTCTTCTAGATTTGTCTAAAAAAAGCCCTGTAACTAACTGTCAAGAAAATGTTTGCTGCATATAGAGTAGGAATGTGTTCACCTTTTAAAAAATCAGATCTGTGAGAGGAAGCAAGATTCTGAATAGAAAAACTATGAAAATTAAGAGCATAGGAATGTAAAATTCTGTTACTTTCTTTCTTATAGTCTAAGGCTTTAAAAATTTTAAATACTATGTACGAAAGACTTCCTAATCCTAACTTGAGAATTGTGTTTCAACTAAACAATAGAAGTGCCTTTCCTGTTGCTCTATCCTTTAATTGAAAATGTTAATTCTTACCTGTGTCAATGCAGTTTACAATGATATTCATTAAGGGATTTCTTTCTGCTCGTGCCTACTTTTGCCTGTTGATATCACAGCAGCTTTCTTATTCTCGGTATTTGTCCTTGCTTGACAGCTTTCCTACCCACTGTTGGTGGCTTTTTCTTCCTCTTTACCTGCATATATCATCCAGTGACCACAGCCCAGCTGTTAATAATTCTGACGCAGCTCCTTTTTACCTTCCTTTGCCTCCAGCTATATGTTTTACCTTCAGCAGCAGCCTCTCCGCTTCCAAATTGCACTCTTCTTTCCTTTTTTTCAAGAGCAGTATGTCCTCTTAGCTTCATGTGTAAGGTTCCTGAAAAAAAGGGAATGATATTTAGAAGCAGAGTATATCTAGGGTGATCCTGGACTCTAGTGGTTAGTGTACATATATATATACAACTTTCTATTTTGACTGCAGAAATCTGCTTCACTCATCTGACCTCTCTGACGTACTAAGTGTTCACTCTAATTCATGTGTGATATGACTGCTAAGATCACCATCCATACTTGCTGATGAAGGAACCACAGACTCCACTTTAAATCCTCTTTCTGATTTCCCTTATTAGAGTTAAATGTCTTGAGTTTTTTGCAGAGTTTTGCCGTTTCTTATTTATCAGCCCTTCTGCTTTTTTTCATTCTGCTCGATGCACAGCCTAGAATATTAAAGCAGGGAAAGTCCACCTGGTGTGGTACTTTTATCTCTAGGCATCTTAAAATAAATAATACTGAAATCATCCCTCCATGTAATAATTTATCTTAGAATTCCCAGCATCTGCTTAGGGCAGCGGCACTGTTCATCCTTGGTCCAAACTGCCAACTGGATTTTTTGGGGAACAAACTCCTGTCCATAGGCAAATGTCGGTGAGGAAAAAGAACCAGTACTACTAATAATAATCATAATAACAACCTATCATTGACATATACATGGATATTTTGAAGATGGGGAATTCTTACAAGGATAGTGGGAAATTACTCTGTTTTGGTGTGCGTGAACTGGCATATGGATCATAGGTCAGGCATTCCTTAATTATAGAATCATAGAATCGTTGAGGCTGGAATAGACCTCTGAGATCATCAAGTCCAGCCTAATTAATTAAGAGAATATATCATAGTTAATGTGTTCTAATTTTTTTTGTTGTTGGGTGTAGGCAAGAAGAATTTAAATACTTGTTAACTTCATATTAATAACGAAAAAAAATATATAGTTTTGGCTTCTAGCATACCAGACAGTTTTACCCTAGGAAAGTAATTGCATTTTCAGGCATCAAGTTCACTTTGTGAACCGCTTGTGAGGTACAGGTTCTAGTTTCTGATTTCTAGTTTCTAATATTGAAAACTGACTGTAGTAGGTGTTTGCACATGAATTAAACATCAAGCAACCTGGTATTTGACAACTGTGCTGTTTAATTTTCTGTAACTGTGATCGAAGCTAGAGCTAGCCTTCTGACAAAAAAAAACCACCAACATTCCGTACTTTGAAGCATTCTGACACAGTCCAATCCTAAAATTTATTGAATCTCTCCAAAGTGAGATTATAGAATATTTTAAAATTTATTTTGAAGTTTTAAAAAAAAAAATCATATGAGCATAGGAGAAGAATCTGCTAGAGACCACTTAGGGGATAAAATCCAGTTGTGTGCTCCTGCTGGCAACTGCATTGCACAGGTCCTTACAAAAATAAAGGTTCTGCCTCTCTGAGTTAGGCTTTTTAACCTTGCTGACTCTATTTGAAGTTTATGTCAGAATTTCACCCCTGCTGCTGGCCAGAAATCTTTTCCCAACTTCAGTCCTAATTTTAGTAATGAGCATTTGATAACTGTTGCAACTTTAATCACGTTTTTCCTTTTATCTCACCAGCATTTATTTTATTTGATGTTTTTATAAACAATACTCATAAGGTTTTTTCTTTTTTCTTTGTGTTATACGTACCAACCACATCTGTGCTTCTCTGGTAAAACAGACTTTGTTTCCCTGCTTCGTCTGAGTGTTTTTTCTATGTACCATTTTCATGTTTTAGGGCTGTAAAGATGAGTAATCCATACAATGAAAAGGGAAGTTTTCCAGTGCCTTCTATTCTGGCATTAATATTTACTTCTGCCGGGGGCAGGGTGGGGGGGAAGTTTGAAACATATCTAGTTGAAATATACTTTTATTAGTTTGCCTTTCCTAATGCAACGTAGCAAGCCCTCAAGAACATCTGCCTGTACTGCATAGAACAGAACAAGAACAATTTAAGCATGGCCATAATTAATCAGATGAAAGATCCATCTGTTGTCTTACACATTATACATAAGGAAGTGCTTGGGGAGAAATAAAAATGGAAGACATGTAGGATGCTTTCATGTAAAATGCTTCTACCTTCTAATTGGTTTCAGCTCCAAGACTTGAGTCACTTGTGGTATTATGTATTTAGTAATTCTCACTAGATTCTATCCTATGTGTTTTCACAGCTTCCATTCTTAATCCCCCACAGGCCTTTAGTGTTAGAGGTCGCTGCCCCTTCCCTGAGTTTGATTTCTTCTTGATTGTTTTGAACCTGCCTTCATTTGATGCCCAGATTTGATGTCTTCACCCAGAAAGAGAATGTGAAAAGTTCTCTTACACTCTCTCTACATCCCTTGGGATTTTGTAGACCATGTTCACAGTTCAATGAAGTAATTTATTTTCCAGACTGAAGATTCACAAATTATTCAGTTGTTCTCCATACAGAAGTTTCCTTACCTCTTTTATATCCTTTTTTTTTTTTTTTTTGAAATAAGAGGACTAGAACTTCACATTATATTCAAGCTGTGGATGAACCATGGTTTGCAGTTGTATAACTGCATTTTCTGTACTCCTGTACTAGCATCTAATTTACTTTTTAACTGCTACTGAGCAATGAGTTGCCTGTTTCATGGAGCTACCTATTATAATCCTAAGGTCTCTCTTCTGAATAGTAATGGTTAGTTCAGAGCTCATCATTTTTATGTGAAATTAGAATAGTCTTTTCCCCATGTGGCACTTTACATTTATCTACACTTAATTTCAGTCATTCGGGCTCATAAGACACATTCTGCCTCATTTTTTCATAGTGCTCTCTCACCCTTACCACTCACTCTAAATAATTTAGTACCATCAGCAAACTATCTCTCTCTCCTTACCCTCTTTCCTATATAGTATGAGTATGCTGAACACTACAGATACCGGCACAATTCCACTGGAGATTTCCACTGTTAGAACTCAACATTTTCTAATGCTTCTCTTAACCAGTTATTTTACCATTTAAGGATCTTCCTTCTCATGCTGTAACTGCTTAGTCACCTTAAAAGCCTTTGGTGAGGAATATTTTCAGTAGCCTTTTGGAAAGCTGAATTGATTACATTAACCAGATCACCTTTACCCACATGTATATTTGCTCGTTTAATGAACTGAGAATCATGCAATGGTTTGGGCTGGAAGGGACTTTTAAAGGTCATCTAGTTCAACTTTCCTGCAACGAGCAGGGGCATCTTCAACTACATCAGGTCACTTAGAAACCTGATTTGTTTGTTCAGACCAATTCAAACTTCCCAGACTTTTCTTGACCTTTTCTTCCCCTTTTCTGATGACAAACTTCGCTGAGTTTGTAATGAAGGATTTATTTATTTATTTATTTTTGTGCAAACCAAGCGATTCTTCTCAAGCAGATTGTAATTACTCAGATGTCTCTGGTCATTCTGTTCTTTATTCTAATTTAAAAGACTTTGCGGGGTGTAGATGACAAGCTTACTGGTCTGTAATTCCCTGGCTTTCTGGAGGAGGATTTTTAAAAATTGCCATCTACCTATGGTTAGGCACTATATGATGTATGATGATGTCCTGGATTCAGCTAGGATAGGGTTAATTTTCACCAGAAGTTGCAAGGGGGCCACAGCCAGGAAAGACAACAGAAGCAACCGGTGAGGTATTCCATGTGATACCGGTGTCATGCCTGCTATAGAATGGTGGAGGATGGGCCAGGCAAAGCACAGGCATTTGGTAGGGTGATCCCGATGGACTCTCTTTATTGCTCAGTTTGTACTTTCTTTCATTGCTATTACCGTTGTTGTTTTTGCAAAAGGAGCAGTATTGTTGTATTGAGTTCCCTTATCTCAACCCACGGAGTTTTGTACTTTTTCTCCTTCCCTTTCAGGAGGTGGTGGGAGTGGTGAGGGAATGGCCGTCCGGTGCTCAGCTCTCAGCTTGGTCTAAACTACGACATATGTTTATATCTATTCATCTGCTAGTCTTACCAAGTGTCTGGCAGGCTGTGTTCTTCTGACATGTTTGAAGACAGATTTGTTACTCATCTAGGAAGTAATGACAATAATAGAATAAATTGTCATTACTTCCTAGATGTTGTCCTTTTGACTTTGCACTACTTAGCTGTTGAACTTTGCACGTTGACAAACCAACCCAAATTTTTCGTTGTTGCTTAAGTCTTATAATTAAGTGTCATATTTTCTTGATCGTGGTAGAAATTTCAAACTTCATGTCATCTATGCATTCATAAGCACATGCCTTAATTCCTCTGTCCAATTCATTAGTAAAATAATACAGAACCCAAGAATGAGTCTTGAGAGACTCAACCAATAAATTACCTTCTAGTTCCTTTGTGTGTGATGTTCACTTGGCTTCTTTCCAAATCTTACTCTATTTACCATCTTCTGCATCTCAATTATTAATCTCCGATGAGTGAATAGCAAACAGCACATTGAAATCTGCCTATATTTCATCTCTGTTAAAAAAAAAAGTTGACAAACCAACCCAAAAAATTGTCTTGAAGAAGAGATATCAGATCGCTTAGCTTAACTCTGCCATTGATGGATTTTCTTTTTTTTTTTTTTTTCTTTCCTAGAGATTTAAACATCTTTGATTTTGCTTCAAAATACATTTCACGTTGAGTATGTTTATGCTAGAAGTCTGTAGTTTTCTGCATGGTTATTTTGCTGTTCTTAAACTTGAATAAATATGTAGGTTGTTCACAGATCCTTGTCTTTTTCCATCCCCCTTGATAGATTCATAAATCCTGGCAGAAAGACTTACCATTTCATGCATCGTTTTCTTCAGTCAGTTTTGGGTAAACATTATCTTGTCGTCTTAGATGTCTGACATTTTATCTTCAGGATTTGTTTCTGATGTGGTTGTTCCCATTCTGAACCACTCTTTCCTACTAGCTATTTTGCTTTGCACTCTATATCCAGCTTTGTCTACCTGAAAGAAAAAAAAAAAAAACAAACCTGAGTATTCATTTTGCGAACACCTTTATCTCTGCCCAATTATGACTGCATAGTACCTCTAGTCCTCTTTTCATGTTGTTTAATTTCTGTCACGTAGCAAAAGGATCTGTTTAATACTTGTTGACCAATCCACAAGTAGAGTCACTGTCTGCCTGAAAGTGTATTTGCTGACCATCCCCTTGGTTCAGACTATAAGTTAATAACGGCAAAGTAGGAAACATCACATCTTGCACGTAGACCATGACACTTCCTCTGTACCTAGACTTTTCTGTGTTCTAATGAAGTATGATCGGCCCTGCTGCTTAAGCAGAGGATAGCTTGGCCTTTATTGAGTCCTAAGCAAGGAGTAGAGTATTGTTCAGATTTTTCATTAAAGAAAAATGCTTCTATTTAAATTAGGGAAATTTCTATTTAGGAAAAGATTATTTTTTTAAAAGGATTTCAAAAAAGTCACATAAACGCATTATTTTATATTTTGTTTGTATAGCTTTAAGCCTGTCTAATAATTATTGTAAAGAAATTTACGCGAATACAGTATTTCTTCACTATACAAACTTAACAAAATTCTCCATGGTCCGTGCAAGGCTTCACAGATAAGAAGCACTACTGTGCATTCCAAGAGCGTCTTATCCTATTGTGCAGGCAGTATTGAATTTTTCTGCTGTTTCTGAAACATGAAATCAACTTGTAATAAACTAGAGCCTTAATCAGACCCAGCAACTACCCATGCATCCACTAATTTCCTGATTTCTGCTGTTTTCAGGCCTTTGTCAGCAGAAGTTGACAGAAACGTGCACATATTTGCTAGCTCTATAATTTTAAATGGCAGGTTTTTTCACTGTTTTTTTCTCATCTCTCCCCAACTGTTCTTTTCCAGTTTTTAGTACTTGAGAGCTCCATACTAACATTATGGTACTTAGCGTTTGACTCTTCCTACAAAACTGCATCCATTTATGACTTCTATGATCTTTTAAAATGCATCAGTACACTTAGTCTAACAAGATGTGTTTACTTTGAACTCATGCCAAGGGCTAGGCCTTGGCCGGCCACTGAACAGATGACAGACACTTGCAGTCCCCAAAGGAGAATAGAGAGGGAATAAGGGAGAGGCACTTGTCGATTAGAAAACTAAAATAGCTTTAATGAAAACAGTAATGAAATGAAATAGATACAGAAATTGAGCCCGACACCCCTTGTGGCAATAATGTCACTGTCACCACTCATGCCACGGGCTGGAGAAGTCCCAGACTGGACTCAGTGGTAGATGGGAGTCAAATTCTTCTGGAACTGAATTCAGGAACTCACAGATTTGGATCAAAAGCAGAACAGAGTCTTCTTCAGACACTGTCCGTTGAAGAAGAGACCTTGACCCTTGTGATCCTCAGCTTTATACTGAATATGATATATGTGGTGTGCAATACATTATTGGTCACTTTAGGGCCACTTGTCCTGTTCACTTCTCCCTGCAGGTTTGACTTTTTGCTTTCTGCACCCCCAACATGGTACATGACATATAGCAGTGACCTTGGTCTGCACAGGAGTAAGTATCCCAGAAAGGTAGGGGTTGGCAGGGACCTCTGGAGATCATCTAGTCCAACCTCCCTGCCAGAGCAAGTTCACCAAGGGCAGGCGACACCGGAACACATCCAGGCTTGTTTCGGAGGTGTCTAGAGTAGGAGACTCAGCAATCCCTCTTGGCAGCCTCTTCCAGTGCTCTGTCACCCTCACAGTGAAGAAGTTTTTCCAAATGTTCCAAGTAAGCATAATGTATGTCCTTAACTTCAGAAAGTGCAATTAGTTAGAAGAGACTGAGCTGAAAAGTAAAATCACTGAACAGAATTAGTTCTATTCTGACTCGAACCAGAACAACTCGGACTTTAGATATACACTGTTTGTAATTCTAACTTGTAGATGTCTGAATTGATGAATTTTCACCTTAAATAGAAATGCAGTGTCTCACTTGGGCCTAGAATGGGTCAGGGCACTCGCTCAGACATTTCAAACATTATGTCAGATGTAGCTGTCAAAGGCAAGCGCGTAGTTACAGCTCTACACAGCAATTTTCCAGCATAGCCCTAAGGGTTTAATGCTCCTTTCAGGAGTACAGCATTGCATAGCTTTGATTAGAGCCAACTTCTTATATATTCTCAGCATTTACTGCTATAGTTCTTTTTCCCTTAGCACAACAAATATGTGAGAAGTCGGCCCACAGCACTCTCATTTACAGATGATGTGCAAAGAAAGCAGAGTTGACTTACTTGTTGACCTGTTGGAACAAAAGATGGGATACTGAGTGAGAACATTTCTAAAATCCTTCCTCTTAGGAGCACCTCTCCTGAGTGAGCAAACCGCTTTCCCAAACAGAGGCAGTGAGGTAGATGTGTGGTTATTCTGCTGAGATACACTGGAGTTATTTGGAAGTAGAGCCAAAGAACTAGAGCTACAGTTATAAAATATAAATGAGCATTCAGAAACTTTTCATATATATTCTTTAATACTGGCCTTTATATGCTTTCTTACACTGACCCCCATCTTAGATAGGTTTATTTTGGTTTAATAAGCATCTTTTATACTGTAAAGAGGTAATACAAAGATGCAATGTATTTTAAAAAGTTTTTGATAGCTCGGCATTAAAGGAGACTGTAAGACCATGGTTCATGATGGTTCTGGATTTTGTAAACATAATGCTCGAGTAGCAGTCTTGAAAAATAAAAATGATGCCATCTCATTCTGTAATATTTGCATTAATTTCAAGCATGTCACGTTTCCATTTTTTCTCTTTACAGTATCACTCTATAGATTCAAATTAGCACTTTAAATGCATAAATGCAATCTGATAGGATTTCTGTGCTTTTCTTCCCAAGCATTTAGTCTTCTGCCATCACTGAACCCAATGGCAACTATATTAATCAGTGTAGCCAAAGAAGCGTATATGAATTTGTACATGAACCTTCTACTCTCTCTGTTCCTGTGGCCTAGAATACCTGATTTCTATTGTACAAGCAGCTGTTACCAGAACACTTAGGTAAACCTTTATCTAAACTTATTCTCTGAACTAAGTTTATTCTTCTAGAAGATAAGCAGATGGCCCTGGGGCAGCATTAATCTCATACACAGGTACATGTGCTCTAGACACCTAGAGTGCAGTTCCAGTTCCTGAATTTAGGTACCCAGCACCAACCGAGACACTTCAGGTGTGCAGCTTGGCCACCAGCTGTTGGCTCATCTCAGACCTGCACACTGTGTTGCATCTGCTGAATTGATGGGGATGTCTTGGTTATTCTAGCATGTCTGTTCCTAGGCACTTCAAGAGCTTAATTTAGGTGCTAAATTGAAGTTGAACCTTTTTACCCCAACTCAGAAAAGCATCTCATTTCAAGATGGCACTTATAGTTTAGCTATTTAGCCTAATTCTACCTAAGTGTGCTCACGATGTTAAGTGATTAAGATGTGCTTAATGTTCTGTAATGAATTCATACTTCTGTGTCTACCTCTAATGGTAGGTTTAGGGGGAGTGCCCCCTCCCTTGTAAAGCCACGATGTGATGAGGAGTACTTGCCAGAACCCTGCTTTAGCCTTGCAGGCTACAGCATCCGCACCTTCAGTGGGTGACTCCTGCTGCCTCCTGTTTCTCAGACCAGACCTGGGAAGGTGAGATACGCCGCTCGTTCTGCGCTGCAGACCCAGGCGTGATGGATTAGCCTGGTCATTGTAGATAGGAAGACAAGATGGGCTCACTGTCCAGCTGCAGCCCAGGGGGAGTTTTTAGCTGTTGTGTGAGATGTGGTCTACTCCTCTTTCTTGACACAGCGCTACTTGCATTTCCAATGTGGCACAAAACGCAAATCGTGCCAAGACCATGACAAGCTATTGAACTTGAGAGTCTATTGGAGTATCTTGGGTGCTTTCAGCCCTCTCTCTGGCTTTTACAGTAGCGGTTGTTTTCCTATGTATTGTTATGACAATGAGCACAAGTAAGGTTTCTTCAAGTGCTGTAATTCCAGTAAGTACATCAGTACTTCAGATAGACATTATAAAGCTGTTAGGAAGCACAGCATAGTCATCTGCTGCCTGAGATAGCTTGCAAAAAATAAATTCAATAGTGTCTATAAGTATGTTCATTTAATTTTTCACTCTACATCTCTTAGGGATGGCGAATGTTCATCATTTTGCATACATCAATGCAAGTGCAGTTCAACTTAGTACTGACATACAGTCTAATTGGCTTTAAAATGGAATTTTGTTTTTTTGAGTGCTAATTTTCAGGTAATGACTTTCTAATTGATTTTCTTTTTATGAAGGATCATTGATTCATTCATTTCAATGAAACTCAGTTGGCTCCCCAAGAGAATTGATGAAAAGCTGCAGAAAACAAGGATCTATCACTGCTGCTTTCTTTCCACCTTGCTTTGCTTTCCATTCTGTCTAAAGGATATTCTTTGTATTCTTTTAATTTTGTTCACTAAGCAAGGTTGTAGTAACAAGGCTAAAAAATTGTATTGTGCATATACATAAGTGTGAAATGGGCTCTTTGGAAAAAAAAAGAAAAAAGCATCTTTATTCAAAGATGGATTAAACTCCTGTGACATTCTTCCTAAAAACAACATATTCACTATGGCCTCTGATACATTAATATGACAGCTAATTAATATTTGTACTAGCTATTCTAAGCCATTAGTTTAGATCTCACAAGTTATCTGAACTGATGTTATTTTACAAAAAGAGGAATGGCAATTTTTAAATAGAAGTATGAGGTATTTTGTTACGTATTGCTTGTGATTTAAGTCACATCTGAGTTTATACGAAGCACAGTGGAGAAGACCTGAGAGATTTCTGTTACAACACAACAAAGCAATCCCAGTTAGATAAGCTGGAAAGCCTGTACAGATTTTACAAGCCAGATCATGTTGTTATTTTGCAAGCTGTTCCAGACAAATTAGTTGTTTTGCTTCATTATGTGATTATTTTGATGCTATGGAAGTATAGCCAGTGTTTTCTCACCCTAGTGTGCCAGGTTGTTGCAAAGGACAAGTTCCCCACGATAGTGAGCCATTCTTTAACACACAACAAAAGATGTAGAGATCCAGTGACTGGATGAACAAGCCAGGCAGAGCCTACATAGAAATAATGTATATTTTTAACACTGAATATGAGTAACCATTGGAAGAGCTTGCGTAGGGATGTGATAGACCTGATTTTCCTTTGCTTTCAGTTTTGAAATAAAGACTGAATAACCTTACAAATGTTGCACTATAGCCCAGACTGAGAACTCATTGCTTGAATTATTGCATGGGAGTCGGTGCTCCATGTCTGCTGAACTCCAGACTAGATTATCTTAATGCTCCCTTTTGGCCACAAAAGTCAATGAGCCTCTCTGATTTCATTTCTTTCTTTCTTTTTCTTTTTTTTTTTTTTCTGTTTTAAAGCGAGCAGAGATGTAAAAACAGTGCATGGATTTTTTTTTTGGTTTTAAAGGATCTGTGCATAAATAATATCTAATTAATTCTCAGCAAACACTTCTGAGAGCATTATCTCTGTTTTACAGACAGAATGAGTTACAGAGACATTGGACTGTTAGTCTAAGCTTACACAGCAAGTAAGCAACAAAGCACAACTGCCAACAGTCATTCCTGGCTGCTGTAACTTGCTAGTACAAGTATTTACAGAGCTTTATCAAATGGCTGTAAAAGTGCTTCCTGCAGGTGCCTCCTGCAATTCCTGTAGAGAGTAACATTCTGATAGCCTCTTCCTTCTTAAGAACTCCAGATTTGTTCTGAGCACTTGCAAGCATGTTTTCAGAATACTCTCAAGTAGTAACTAAATTAGTCTAGAAGGAAGGCAAAGGGAAAGATAGGGAGATCCTGCTTCTGTTATCTTTCCACTCCTCCTTCCTAAAAATAACCACGAGTATTTGTGGTTTCTCTCCTATCTGTTGTAGAGCAAGAGATATACCAGACTAATAAATAGCCGTAAGGTCACAGTGTCTTCACTACAAAAGGCAGCAATATTGAGAACACCTACCATTACTAGAAAACAGCAATGTCGATGTGATGTAGCAGGAGAAAAAAAGAATATCCAAGAAAATTCACTGTGTATCTACCAGCCTTTTCCTGATCAATTTTGAGCTTTGCATAGGAACAGAACCGCACTCCATCTCTTTTGTGATACTGCAAATCTTTGTCATGGAGGAGTAAATAATGTAGGAAGATGTTAGGCCTTGATAATAAAGAACTTCATGTGTCAAAACCTTCTGCGTCTACAAGTAGGAAAACACATGAGGCTATTAATGGTACAGACGTTGCTCGACTGACCTCCAGCTCTTCCTTTCAGTAGCTGCAGAGGCCCTTAGTCCTACTCAGTGATAGACTCAAGATTGCAGTGAAGTCACGCTGAACTCAAAGTATCACTGCCTCCTTGGTCAGAGAGGAATGTGTCCTCACTGCCAAAAATAAACCAGAAATACCCGAGTCAGATAAAATTGCCTGTGCTGCATGAGGAAAAAAAAAAAAATGACTTACGCATAACTAGTGATCAATTGAGTCTAAATGTTCAGTTCCCTAGATTTATAACATAGCTTAAAATTAAATTCAGGAAGTTTCTGTTGCAAGCAAATTGGGCCATTAAATCATTTTACAATTCATAAAATGAATAGTAAGGAAAAGAAGCGGACAGATCATCAAAATGTTAAAATTCTTCACTCTTCCAACTATTGTTTTCAAAATAGATTCACCTTTGTGGCTTATTAAACAGGTTTTTGGTATATGGAAGTCCGATTTCAGATGCTAACAGCGATTTGATGACGTATGACCTGTAAGACAGCTGTACAGTCACTTGTAGAATAGTACTTGATGTGAACCTGAACAAAACAACGTTATAGGGAAACTGCAGAGGTACATTATCTCTATCAAAGAGGAAGATAGAACTTCTGAGAGAATACAGTTGGAAAAGAGTAATGGGATCAATTCTGATTATTTACTTTAGAACAAAAAAGAGCGCCATCAGTATCTCTTGTTCAGTTGTTTATTTTTTTAAGATATTTCACAGTTTAGTAAATTCCCAGGATTTCCAAGTGGAGATTACTTATTACTCTGAACTTCTCTCATGGATATCAGGGACTTCTGTGATGGAAACTGAGTTGCCATTTTGTGTTGTCAGAGTGGACTTAAGCAGAGAAGCAAGTGTTCTGCAGTCCTTCCCAAATCTTTTTGTTGTTTTCATCTTAGCAGAAAAGCAAACAAACAAAAAGAAGTTGACTGTGAAAGAAATCCCTGAAGAAAGAGGTATCTTGTAACAATTCAGGTATTTCTTTGCACATTTCTTTATAAAATGTGGCTTTTTGATATCATTTCAAAGGCCAGGTGGCTCAAGCTGTCATTATTTCCCTGGAAAGCCAAGCAACTCTTAAATGCAAGTTTAAGGACAGTTTTAAGACTGTCACATATTGTTTGAAAGGATTATTCTGAAGAGACCTACTCCGGGTATCCTTCCTGAGATAGGAATTTTTATGTTTGTTTGCAGTTTTTCTTATGACTCACTGCATTTAGAGCCCCTTTAACCATATACTGAGTTTCAAGAAGGATTTACATGTTCTGCATTGGTATTTCCCATATTTATATTTGGATTGGATTTTTTGCTCACTTCCTGGGCCGCAGAGGAAAAGGTTCTAAACCTGTGGTCCTTAATCAAATTCTTGACTTAAGGTAGTGATTTTCAGAGTGTGTGCTCCTCTCCTTGATGGTGCAGAGTCTTGAGAGCTCAAGTGAACAACAAAGTTTTTCAAATTTTCTTTTCTGTGCAGGCGGAGGACTCACAGCCATAACCAAAGATGACAGCTTCTCAAGTTTGTAATCCTTCTAGGTTTTCAAAAAGTATTTCTATTGGAATTTTTCATTCGTTCATTCTTTCCTTTTTTTTTTTTTTTTAATAAAATAAAATTGTTAGTGTTTAGCCAGCACCATGCTTTTCTCACCTTGGAGTCCTCAAAGAAACTGTAGTTATGTTTCAGACAGACATCTTCTAACTGTTTGTGGGTGTTTCCACGTGTTATAATATCGCGCTTTCATTAATGTGGCTTTACATGCAAATCCTGTTTCTGATTGAGAACCATTTACAGAGCTATAGTACCGTGGAACATAAGACTCTATAGTGTTTTTGCTATTGTTGTGTCAAAATAGAGCTAGAAGCCTACATGTTTTCATAAATTCAGACCCATAAATTATTTTCTCCTTTTGCTTAAAATGCCAATGGCAAAATATAACTATCAAGAAGTATAATAGTAAGTGTATAATTAAAGTAATGAAAAAAATTACTAGTAAGGCATGAAAAAAAATCTAGTTCTTCCTCTTAACTGGAAAAGAAACATCATCCTACTATTACATGCATTGCCCTATTTTTACATCAGCCTAGAAGGAGCATATATTGAAGTAATTTTAATACTTGTCTCTAAATCATTAATTTGAATGGAGAATTCTTCACCTAAATTAAGTCAGGTGAAGAATTAATTTTCCCCTTAAGCGATTTAGATTCTCTGGTATATATGTGATGATTGTTTTGGATGAGTTTTTTTTCTATTTCACCAAGAGTTGGAAGATTGCAAATGTCCTTTTGTTCATTTGGTTATCTGACCAACATTCTTTATTTTCCTGTTTGATTAAAGTATGAAAACATCCACTTTTGTTCACTTAACTTATCTTTTCATTCAGTCTCAAGCCTCCTTCCTTCAGAGAAATGTTTTTTAATGCTGAGAATTTCTTTTTAATCCTTTGGTGTAAAAAGATGATCACAGTGTTTTCCCAAAATGAGATTTTGTAGTTGACTTGCTGTATCCATGAAGTTGAGTACTGAATGGTATTGTAAAACCATCCTTTTGCAGGAAACAAAACCCATTTTTGTCAGTTCTACTTAATACTATTAAGCTGTATGCTACTTTTCTACTATACTAAAATACTGGTATGAGTTTATGATTTACCTTTAACATTTAAAATTATGGATTAGAATATCATTTCTGGGTAAATACAGAAAACAAAACTGAATCGTAATCTTACTTTCCCTAACTTTTATTTCAAATTTTACAAAAATTTATCTCTATTTCTCTCAGGTTCTTTGTTTATGCAAAGAAAGCATACTGAATGTCTCGACTGTGTCTCTATCTGCTGTGCTGAAGCATATTTTCAAAGCCCAAGTGTATTTCAAAGATTGTACATCTTTTTGCTGCTGCTTCTGCTGCAGAAAGCCCCTGGGCTAAAAACAATCCACCTTACCCCACCCCCGCCCCAAGTGAAAATAAAAACCAAACCCTCTCAAGCAAAAAAAAAAAAAAAAAAAAACAAACCACTCCCAAGAAAAAAAACCAAAACAACCCTACTC
>VWZK01004113.1:117251-130587 GCA_013396935.1 Baryphthengus martii
TACTCCCTTCCCAAGCAAAAAAAAACCCACCCCACCAAGCAGAAAACCCCCAACTTAATTACTTGATCCATTAAATGTATTATCTGTCCTATTAACTTGCCCTGGTAATACTTGAAAGATATGTAGAGCTGATCATATTTTACTATTAAGGAACCCAGTTGCAAAAGTCTTGTTGAACTAAGTTTTCAAAAGTATTCACTGTCTGTTCAGAAGCAGTGTTTAGAAGGGATTTGGGGCCATATTTTCTTACCTTTCCTCTGTCGTATTTGCTGTCCCGTGGAGCGTTGCCCTTGAAAAAAAGTGGTTGTTACAACACCCATGTCTTTTCATTGTGATGTGACCTGAAACATAAAGCAAATTACAGAGGTTGATATCCAGTACAAGGAGCAAAATGACTTGGAGAACAGAGGATTTTGGAGTTGGACTGGCAAGATAGTGCTACCTATTTTATGGACAAGTGAGCCATTCCGATCATTTTCCCAGTTTGGGTTAAAGAAAAACCATGTTACTCATGACAAGCAGGCACCTGGCAATATTACTTCAGTGAGTTTGTGAGATTAATAATCAGAAAAAAATTATACAGGTATTCTCACCTTTCTCTGAAAAATAATTTTGTAAGGGGATTCCTTATTGTACTTTTCTATTTATGTATTTTTTGCCAGGTATTCACTCACTGTTTAAAAAAAAAAATCTTTTTACAGATGTGGGTCTAAATTATACTTTTAAATCTTACTAAACTGTTCGTTAACCTTAGCAAACATGTGGCTTTGAAAACTGTATAAACTAAATTTTTAATTAAAACCTGCCTTTCTAAGTCTGTGTACAGACCTCAGTCAAAAAGGCAAGATTATTTACAGCAGTAGTGCATAATACACAAGTTCCTGTAAATTGATTTTTCAGACTTGCAATGATGGTTTTTGGCCTAATGTTTGCACTATCCACAGAGTGTGTATTGCTGTACCACATTTATCTAAATGAAGGCTGCATTTAAAAGGTATTGTTCTGCTGGAGACTAAGTGGGATGCATTTTAATAATCTGGGAAATAAATGAGGGACTGCCCTGTTCTCAGTGGTGTTTCTGCACTCGGCAAACATTACTGGATCATATACCAATGGAAACTCTCAAAATATAAAGCACCCGCTGTTTCCGCTCTAAGTCTTTCTGACAAAGGACTGGCAAAGCATACGGCGGGGCACAAAATTTGGAGCGCTTTGGAAAATCATTCTGATTTTAGGAATCCTTTTTCATCCATGATTTAATCAATATTACGTAGAAAATACCATGCCCTTCTATATTCAGCTTCCTTTATCCCCTGATACTTCTAGTAAATTGAACAAACCGATCCTAAGGTATAACAACCAGAAAAAAACCTACATCAAGATAGTTTTGATAAGCTTATGGTAACCATCACAGGGTTAAGACATGCCCAAAGAGGAATTGCTCTTGAAATATGGAACTTTACCTTTCATGGTCTTAAAATATATATATTTGAAGGGATCAAATACTTTATTGCCTCCATGAGGTTCTGTGATTCCTTTGTTGTTTATTGTTGCCTATTCAGCTGAGAAGACAGAGTTGTTGTTTATAAACACCTCTTTAATATATTAAAGTCCTTCATGGGTATTAATTAATGTATCATTCAACCTTAGCTATGCAATGAGGTGCCATCATCATTTAGCACATTAGTAGCTGCAGTACAGAGTAATTAAGGCAAATGTAACTGTTAGTGTAGGTCGTAGTTTTTGGAGTTCACCCAGGAAGGATCCTGTGGATCTTCCATACATTTGCCACCACCTAGATCTACTGTGTGCTGTACAAAATAGTTACTGATCTAAGATAGCCTTTTGGAATAAGTAGTATCTTGGAATGTAATTAGATAATGCTATCTCTGTATGCAAAGGGCCTCCTTAAATTTTCTTTCAGATTTTTGATGCATATATTAATAGGTACAAAACTATGAACCAACTGCTGAATATTTACTACACTGATTTTTCAAAAATCTATTGAAAGCTCTTTTGTCCTTTTCCTGACTTCTGAAGTTTTGTTAACCAAAACCAGACTGTGCTGTGGATGATAGCTCTGGTTAGGAAAGAGACTGGACACTCATTCTTCAGCGGATAATACATCAAAAGTAAAGGAAGATTTTAATATTCTTAGAAATTTGAGAAGCTGAAGCTGTCTGTTGTAGGATACAAATTATTTCAGTGTTCATATTTACACGAAAATGGTGTGGGTAATCCTACTGATGGAGGATGGGTGTCTTCTTACCCAGAACAACCACGCTGGGTTGGACACTTGTATTAACATCTTAACTGAGTAGCAGATTGGTGGTGCAAAATGTGTTGCATTCGTACCTAGCGGCAGTTGTTCCTTGATTTCAACAGACCTGTTGTGGACAAAGAGGTCTCAATGCTACTGCTTTGGTATTCTTGTGAAACTTTGTAAATCAACTGTTCATTTGGTCATTATCCAAGAAACACTTCTACTAAACTTCAGTGTAACCTGAACACTCAGAGGGCTTCACTACCTAATGTTTTCCTTCAGAACTATTTATAGCATGCAAGAGAGATGTAATACAATAGTTTTCTTTTTCTTTCCCTTAGGCATTTCCTGGAAATACAAACTCTGATAGCGTGGTCCGGCATGATTTACAGCATCCAGTTATTGCTCGCTATGTACGGATTGTTCCCTTGGACTGGAATGGAGAGGGCCAAATTGGGTTAAGAATTGAAGTCTACGGCTGCTCCTACTGTAAGTTTTTCCATGATCACCCATTTGTTGGGTTTTTTTCCCCCTAAAGAAAACTTGATTTTGGATCTCAGATTCAATCTGAATCTCAAGTACTTTTTGCTCAGGTAGATTAAGGTGTTGCATGTTTGCTACTTATATAGCCCAGGGCTTCATGGAGTATTTATGGCAACCTAAATTCTGAGTTGCTGGTTTGTTCTTCTGAGAACAAGGATGATGCAACATTGGAATTCACAATAGTGCTTTGAAGTCGATCCTTTTGTTCCTCATGGCTTCTTTTACAAAAGACTGAGTATTGTATAAGCTGAAATGGACCAGTTGAGGAAAAGATGGTGTTCGGACAAATGTCATATTGGATCTTGAGGGGAACAGCTGGGAAACAGGACATTGTATATTGCCTGGTGTTAGAGAGAAAATTAAAGCACATAAATAAGAATTCTATCAGGGTAGTTCAGATTGTTTAAATGTGTGATATGTTTTTCAGAGGTTTTTCCTTTAGTATTTGAATATGGCTTTGGAATTTTTTTTTAAGTCTGGATGAGCAATGGTACAAATTCTTCTAAAGTTAAGTGCAGAACTGATTGTGTGTTAAGAAAATGCACTGCCTTGTACTCAATCCAACCAGTGCTTAAAGAAAAATTGCAAACTTTTAGAAAATTGTCTCGTGTCCTGTTTCTGAATACGTAGTTTTTAATGTAGTATCTTGACTTTGTTAGTATTATGGCCAGGAGGAGCAATTTGGTCTCTTAATAACCAGATGTTAGAATAAAGTGAGCACACATCTGCAAGTCTATCCACTGACTTCACTGGGTGACTTGAGGCACATGGGTGCCCTTTGCCATCCTAACTACCAAAAAATAGAAAAGCCTGGTGATTGCACTCGTTCTGATTTGGATAGTCAAAAGGCTATATACTTTCATTAAGCACCAGTAAGAACCATGACGAGTAGAGTTTCTGCGTTATTTTTCCTATTTCTATGCACTGAATTAAAGCCCTATTTTAAAAATGTGTATAAAACCACAGAGAATTTCCTAGCAACAGCTGCAATAACTTAGTTGAGAAATCACATCAAACTCGCCGTGGTGTTGGTGCTGCTGTGCTGAGGGCACACATGGGTGTCAGATACATTTGTAAAAAGATAACAGCATATCTGTTATCTAAGGAGCTGTGGGTTATTCTAAAATTGGTTCTTACTCAAAGAGAACCTGAGCTGCTGAAGTTTTAGGTACCACTGTGATTATTCAGTACGTGGCTCTTAATCATCAAGGGCTTACCATCATACTGCAGAATGATAAATATTTCATTTTAAATATACCTTCTTGCACATTAAATGCAAATTAAGGTGTTGGATACAAGAAACCAACATTGAGTTTACTGTGAAATGTGACACTTTAATGGGAAAAGTGTAGCAGAATCAAACAATAAACCCCATGATCTTTGCTGCAATGATTACAGGTAGCAGCAGTATTATTTTTTTGAAATGAATAGACAAAATACTGTAGGTACACAACAAAATGCTTTTAGAAGCTTGAAGCAAATGTGAGAAAAAGAATAAAAGGCAGTTTGGTAACAAAATTATTTCAGTTGTTTCATGAAAAGTTTCTTACTGGACAGACTTTTGGAGGGGAATAAAAAGCATCTGACAAAGAATCAATGTATAGAACTATGAAAGCTGATAAAATGCATCATCACAAAAGAAGAAGTGGCCAGACATAACTTTATAATTTTACTGGGTGTGCGCTGCTGGTCTGTTTGTATTAGAAGTGCTTTCAATAATTGTTGGGATTTTTTTTTAAATATAAGATTAATATTAGTATTTTACATTTTTACGTGTGTAGGGACTTTTCTTTCAAAAACCCTCCTAAAATGCAGTGTGGTTTTTACAGGCAGGAACTGGGCTGTCCCCAGAATGCTATCAGTAGATAGCAGGCAGAGCAACTGAGGAAAAAAAACATTAAAATTCACTGTGTTAAGGGAGACGGCGACAGCCCTTAGATATGACTGCAGGAATAAGGGAGCAATGTGTACAAATTCCCAACTTCTTTTTGAATGCACCATTTGGAGCCAGGTGTGTAAGGGATGCTGCATCGTTCTGTATAGACGTGTCCTTTGGCAGAGAAAAAGTTTTTAACCTTGTGATTAGAAGCGCATATATTTGCATGGAACTATAAGCACTGTCATTAACCAGCGTGATTTGCAGATTAATCCTGCTGTCATTGAAGAAACTGGCCATTTAGATAATCAGCAATTTTCAAAGCCTGATTGTAAGACAGGGTTTTAGTTAAATCTGACCCTGTTTTGGAAACACTGCTTCAATAAATAGGAAGCCAAGTTTATCACAGTCAAAATTTTTCCTTAAGTTTATAGATTAATATTGAATATATTCTTTGGTTACGTATTTTAGAGAGTATGTTTCAGATACAAAAGTCAGATATTTTTTCATAGTGCAAGGAAGGTTTAATTGGGAAGCCATACACTTAGTAACTACAAAAACTTTTTCCTTGCGCATTACCAATGCTTGGTAATTAGTCTCAGAGTGTTAAGAAAAATACTTCCTCATATTGACCTGCTTATTCAAAAATCAGGTCATTAATTACCACGTCTTCTGCTTCTTATTTTGTTTGGATATGCATATGCTTTTTGTGTATTTATTACATTTATTATGAATATATTTATTTTTGCTGTTACTGGTTTTGTGCCAGAGGTGAAATCCCTATTTTTCCTTGCTCAGCAAATTAAAGTTAAAAATGAAGTGTGATTTTGAGAGAAGGATTAGAGCGCACATTTGTTCCCTGGAGAAGTTCGTAGCAAATCTTCTTTCTGTTTTGTTTTGCTTGAAGTTTGAAATCAGGGCTGTCTTTGAAACTGCATCTTTGTATTTTGCATAGGTGAGATCTGTGGGGTTGTCTTCTTACAGAAGCGCTCATAGAAGTCACAAAACCTCCACAATTATGGCCTCACTCTACAACAAGATGTGGAGTGAACTTTGTATTGTTATCTGCGAATAACATTTAATTTAGGAGCAGGCTATGGGGCTTTTGAGGGGAGAAAAAAAAAAAAAAGCCAAGTGGAAGCATCATTCCCACTACTCTCCCAATACAACGATGACGTTGAATTTAATAAAGATTTACATTCTCCATAGGACAAACTGATTTAATGGCCATGTTAATGGAGGAGCTGCATAACAGAAACAGGATTGGAAAACAGCAACGAATAAGACTTTGATGTAGCATAGACAACACTTCTTAGTCAATGGTAGTTTTAGCTTTTATTGGAAAACAACCTATTTCATACACTGTAAAGGGAAAAAAGGTCTTTGCACTTGCAGTAACGACATCTATCAAAAAGCAAGTCACAGAGAAGGCAGCAATATAACCACCGGCAAAATATCCACCGAATCAGTTAAGTCAAGAATGATGGCAGATTTTTATTCGTGCTCTTTTGGAGACAGAGAGAAAAGGCACATGACATATATCTTCCATCATATCCACATTTATGAATTTTTTGAGACAGGCAGCAAAGACGTGGCATCTGGAGGCTATGACAACTACAATATAGTCCATTTTACTACTGATTCGTGAAGATCATGATAAGCTCCTGCAGGATCATTGCCACATGACTAGCACCCTCAATCTCCATCCTGTGGCAGATGAATGCCTGCAGAAATGGCAATAATTGCAGGACTATTGCATAGTCTTCGGCTACACTTTTCAGGCTCACTGTGTGAGCCCTCCTGGGTTCTGAAAGCCCCATGAGTGGAAAGCAGTCACTGATACTTCTGTTTACAGAGGATTTTTTTGGTAGGCTTGTGTTTGATTTTCTGCATCTAAACTGTATTTCTGATTTTTTTTTTGACACAGTTGTACGTCTGATGGTAAGAATGTTAAAATTTCAGATGATTCACTTCTGAAGTGTAGGATATACTTGAAAAAAAATCACTTGGTGACAGCAGAAAGTCATGCAAATTCTCAGTGTACTCAGGGCAAATAGGTGGCAGGAAGAATGCTAAAGCTCCGTGACTGACTGTGGACTGTGCTGTTTCCATTCACTGACCGGCCGTTTGCTGATAGTTAGGAAGCAGTGGGACTGAACAAATGTCACCTGAGCTGTGTTTGCAGATCTGTTCGTTTCAGTTATGGGCTGTATTATTTGTGTTGTGCTGTGGCAAACATTACTGTTGCAGTTTCATGATAGGTGACTGATTTTTTTAGGGAGGGAAAAGAAGGAAAAATAGTAACCAGAGTCCTTAGTGGTTTATGAAATAACGACTGTTTGTATGCAGAACGTTTACTCTCCAGACAAAGTGCACAAAACTTTGATCATGTAAACGTTACCAGAATAAAAATAAAGTTTGGAGATGCTGCTGAGGGCTGAGCCAAGGGAATGTTTGCAAGGACTGATTAGGGAGTATTAAGTGCTAAAAGCTACGGGCTGAACAGATCTTTTGAGTAATCATTGATGTAAGTTAATCCTGGCTGCCTGCAGTGACTTTGACTTAAGCCATTGTTTCCTTTGGCAGTTAATTCCACGTTCAGCTATACTCATTGTTAGGAAATTTTCTGTGATACTTATTTGAAATCTTCTTTGCTTGGATTCATGCTGTTGATGCTACCTGACTATCCATCTCTCATTTGCTCTCTCACATTGTTGCCATACATACTTAATGAGAAATCTCCATCCTGTCCAGAATCATCTATTTCATCTGAACATGAAAGGGACTAGTTAAGGTAGATAAGAAAGCCACTATTACTTCCATTCTGTGGAATTTAATCAGGTTTCATTTGGCTGGATTCAATACTATGCCCTGGACATATTTCACCAGCATACTTACGTCTTAAAAAAAAAAAAAAAAACTTGGAACATGCATTGAGTAAAATACAACTCTATATGTATATAAATGTATGCATACCTATTTCTGCTATCACACTTTTGATACCTATGTGAATATTTACCTAAATGGTGATAATACTAATTTAGTCCAGTAATCTGCATAAATACTTCCTTGCCTTGCCTCCTCTTATATTTTTATTACGAATAATAAATTTGCCACTGAGTTGTCTGGACAGGCTTTTCTGACCATCTAAGTCATGGAACAGTTAATAACAATGTTAACTAGCAGAAAGGAAGAACTATTTTCAAGAGTTGTGTTTTCTGAAGTCATGTTATTGTATTTCTAGCAATTTTATTAAATTGCTGTAACTAACGGTACTTTGAGAATACAAGGATTTTAATGTCGGGGGGGAAAACCACAGAACTGAAGCGGAGGTCCCTTTGAATTGCATAGCTTTGCTTGTGGCACTTGATGGGACAGTTAAGAGATCCAACATTTAAGTTGGTGTGTTTGATTTTTAGCCATCATCTTTAGAGCTCCACAGCAGCAAACATAGCTTGGTGTTTTCTTTCTGAAGTTAAAAGTGCATGGCTGGATTCTCACACCTAAACTATGAAGAGAGAAATGAACTGTTGAACTTTTTCTTTGCAAACTTTTAAATATCTGCTCTATTTGTAAGCTTGCTTTTTTTATCATCGTAGTTTCTAGATTTGCCATGCAGATTTATTTAGCTTTTTTTCTTAATAGTTGCAAAAGTGGATACCATGTATCCTCCGCATATCCTCAGGTCATGGTAGTCTTTAAGCAGGTGAGTTTTACAATTTAAAACCAAAAATGCCAGCTTTCTGTGTAAGCATTCTCAGTACAGTTTTTCTCCATCTCCTCTCCAGAACGAGATGATTGTGATTGTTCCTAGCTGCATGTTCATGCATTTTTGATAGGAAAATGAGAGAGGCTTCAGTCCGTTTCTTACCTTTGATTGTACCATTAACAAATATGGGTCTATTTTGGTAGTAGGTGTTACTTAAAAGTTAAAACATCTGTTTTCCGCGTTAAAAAAAAAAAAAAGTACTTGTGTAGTGCATTAAAAAACTTACTTCTAAAATCAGAAGGTTCAAGCTGAAGCAGAAAAATATTATTTCAAGATACTATATTTTAATTTTAACTGTCTTATTTCTAAATGGAGTATTTCAGAAAGATTTGACATAAAATGAGTTCATCATAAAAAAATATTCTTAACATACCTTCATATTTTATTCTTTACCTTTTTGTTAATCTGATGCAATATGAATTTTTTTCCCTTAACTTTTTGAAAGTGGCAGCAAACTGCCAAGTCCTTTATTTTTCCCTTTCTAGTTGTAACGAGGTTACTCATTGATAAGCACCACAGCTTTAAGAACTGCAACAACTATGTGTGTTCTGTACAGGTTCATTTGTTAGCTGGCAATGAATAATCACTCAGAGAAAAACAAGTATATTTTGTATGAACACGTGCCCCACCAGCTTGTTCAAATGCACTCTCAGGCAGCTTTCAATTACACTTGAACATTTTTCTTTGATCCTTCATCATTTCCTTTAGAATGATGTATGCAGCTGGTTTGTTTGAAAAAAAGCACTGTTTATTTTCTTCCTCTGGAATGAAGAAAAACTTGTTTCTGCTAAATAAACAGAATATATGGCCAAATATGATAACATCTTGTAGATTTTGACTAAGTTACATTCAATTCAGATCTGGCTCTTCTCTTGTGGAGAAGAGCAGACTAGCATTTGCTAATAGATTTTTCCAGTAATCGTCGACACAGCCCACAGGGAGGCTCTTCCATACAGTGGTTTGTGAACAGGTGATAGGAGGGTGGGGATTTTAAAAATATCCTTCTTATTTATAAATATCTGAAAAATGAAGTAAAGTTACAGTGTGCTTTTTCACAAAGTAGGAATGGCAGTGTGCAGATAAACGCAGTCAAAAACCAGTCTAATCACAGTAGTCTCACCTTTAATCTCTCTGGGCTAAATGAACACTCATGATAGTTCTGCCCAGCATTATTTTCTTGCATTCCTGTAAGCGGCGATTGATCCATTTGTCCATGATGACTTACTCACTAGGGAAATCGGGTGGCTTTTTTCTACTGAAACAAAAAACTTTGGCAGATTTCAAACTGTAAGTCTTGGTTCTGTGCCATTGATTTGGAGCCTGAAGGGCCTCACTGGTGTTCTTCCTGCCTGTCTGGACTAAAACGTTTATTAAGGATGCAGTTACTCTGGAGCTTGGTTCAATTTATTCTGTCTTTTTCCAGAAGTTTAGCTGAAGATGATACATTTTATATTTTTACTTGACAAAAAATGGCAAATGGAATCTTGCTATGAGTAAATTCTTATTTCCTCTCTGTCAAATGAGAGGTACACAACAGTGTTCTCAGTTATGAAACTGAATATACTAAAGAGTCATCATTACTGACAGGAAATAACAAAATTTGACTCCTCGGAAAAATACGTTTATAAGGTAAAAATGAGCCTTGGGACTTAAGTAGTATAACCCTAACATGAACTGAATTTACACACAAAGTCCTGTTTGAAAGATCCATCTTTATGAGAGCATATTTGGTGATTTAGGTCACTGTGGTGCCATTTCCCCAAATCCTCTAAAACAGGGAAAATGATAAAAGTTTTACCATCACGTAAGGGTGACACGGTATGTCTCTTCTCTAGTGGGCCATAAAGCCACCTTTGCTGACTGCTGCCATTTGAATGCTCTTCAAAGGAGGAGAAAAGTTCAATTGGAAGGTACCTGTAAAAATCATCTAGTCCAACTGCCTGACCACTCCAGGACTCACTAAAAGTTAAAGCTTGATTATTAAGGGCATCATCTAAATGCCTCTTAAGCACTGACATTGCATTCTGTTACCACCAGCCATCACATCCTATGGCTCTGGTTACGCTTCAACTTCCCTCCAGGCTATGGCTACTGAAATCATCCCTCCCCATGCTTCATGGTGTATGGGAAGCAAAGTAATTGAAGTTTAATTCTTTCAATATAGACATGTTCCTGATCGCTTTGCTTCCCATACACCATGTATATTTAATTGTTCTCTTGATTTTTTAATACATTTAAGAATCTGGGAAACTGGATTTCTAAAACCACAGATATAAAAACACCTTTAGAAGGGACAATAATTTCCTTGCCTAAAAAAAAATTAATGAGTTGTTCAGCAACAGCTGGAATTTATGTCCTAAGTCTGTATGCAAGCTTGGTGATGCCGCTTGTGTAGTGATTCACTTTATTTAGCAGCAGATGCGTTCCTCTGCTTAAGCTTACGAACATCAGTAGGAAACATCTTTTGGTTTCTATGAACTTTGGATTAGACCTTTCACTTAATATTAAAAAAAAAAAAAAAAAATCATACCCAGGGTGTTTTGTTAAGTGGTAATGGAACATTAGAGAGGAGCAAACTCTCAATAAACACATACTGGTCAGAAACGGTAGCTGCTCATCTTCCTTAAGGTGGGAGAATGTTTGTGTCGTTGTTTGTGGAAGAGGATGTTGGCGATAGCATGAGCTGAGAAAGGCCTGTTGAGCTGCAGCACATACCAGAAAGGAAACAGGTAGTGGGGATTTACAGTCATAAATTCAGCTGAATTCTCCTGTGCTACTAGCGAGGCGTGATTTACGTTCGTTCACCTTATTGATGTCTTACAGTAAGTGGTTGTTAAACTGAGGCAACAGTTTTAATACACGTCTTCAGTGCCACCTTTTTATTGACTGCTGTACTAGCAGAGTCAAAAGGAAACTAGTAAACTCTGTGGTTCAGCTGTTTATCATTGCAGCTTTCCTCTTACTGACCTAATTTTTCTCTACCTTCTGTTGTCAGTTCTTTCTGCAAAAGTCTCTGCTATGCCTGCTCTCTCATTGCCTTGAAAATGTGTAGTTTCCTGATTCCAGTCCTTGTCTGATTTTTCATAAGTACGGTGTGGAAAACAAAGGAACATTTAGGACTTTCTCTGAATTTTGAACAACAACAGAAATGTACGGTCCCTTTTATGCACTTCAGTAATGAATATGTGGCCACTTGGGAGTAAGAATGAATTGTCTAGCAATTTTCATTTGTGGAAAAATGTTAGAGTGGTTTCAGTTGAGCTATTCATATAAACTGTTTTATTGGGAACGGAAAATGCCCAGCATCCCTCAGCACCTGTATCATTCTTTCTAAAAGATGGACATGTGATGGTTGAGCCTCTAAGTTTGAAATCATTTCTGAAATTGTAAGGTTGAGGATATATGATAAATTGCATACTCGAGTCTTGCAGGCACATCCTTTGCCCCACTCAAATCTCAACAAAGGATTTACGTATGTTTAGGACTTGGATTACTTGTAGCAGCTTCCTAGGGAGATGTTTGCCATTATTAGTTAATAGTGTAATTCATTACAACTATTAATTGTGTGCCTCTATAAATGTAAGCTTGGTGGTGGCACAAATCTTCCAGTATATAAATAGGAATACAACAGTACCATGCCTTACACTCTGCTGAAAGTTCCTCCTAATTTGGTGTAAATTTTGGAGATAACCTACAGGAAAGAAAAAGCTTATTGGCAGTTTTTCCTTTACGATCTTGTAATAAGGACCTGGTGGCTTCACACCACAGGCTTTCTGTTAGCTGATTATTAATTAAGTTCTTCCACCATATTCATGCAATATGTCTTTGTATTTTCTCTTGTCAAAGGGACTTTCAGATCAAGCAGAATACTTCTACAAGCAAAAATGTACTAGAGGGCTCGTTTATTCACAACAAATTAATAGAATACAGCGATGCAGGTGATGAGGTGTGACTTCAAATTGAACACATCCGAGTTACTTGGCAGTTCCACTGAAAACTTTTAATTTTGCATTATTTCACCTAAATGCTGACCGTAAGTTTGACAGCTATGTCTTAGGACATCTGCAGACACAGTGAACAAAGTACCTCTTTATAGCACGGTATTGCCTACAGATAAAGGAGGAGGATTTGAACGACTGATCTTCTGTCATAATGCAGACATTAAATACTCTTTGTGAATAAATCTAACTCTTCCTCTTGTTACATCCTGCTGTAGGGAGAGACTTTATCAAGCTAGGCAAGCACATACCCCCAGGTTATTTCACTCAGGAGAGATCTTAACTAACTTTTCCATGTACTTCAAGTTTTATTCCTGTTAGTAGATGGATACAGTGAGTAATATTCTTATATATGGATGTATAAGTTTCTGTGTTTCCAATAGAATCCCTAGTTTGAGCTGAAGGGAAAATACTTTGACCAATTCAAATCCTACTGAACCTTGGAAAAGCAGCTCTCTGAAATAATATTAGGATAAACTGAAAGAATTTTTTTTTCCTTTCCTTATAATTTTTGATAATTTTGAAAAGTTTCCTGCCCAGCTATGTGAGAAAAACTAATTAGATATTTCATACCTTTTTTTAACTTCTTGTTGGTTTAAATTTTTTACCTCTTAAAAGTTGAAAACATTTAGCATGACTGGTTTTAGTTTTAAAAGGACAGAAACAGAATATGTCAACAGCTAACAATCTTTTTCTGTAAAAAAGAATGTTGGTATAGGATATATTTTTATGAGTTTTGTTGTATGTGTGCTGTTTCATAGTGGTTTGTTACTGTCAGCTTTCAGGCAGTACATTTTTCTCTACTCGCTTTTCTGAACTCAAACATTGCTTGACTTTGTCGTAGGTATTATCTGGTTGTAAACTGCATTGACTCAGGAACTAAGTGC
>VWZK01004114.1:2916-98507 GCA_013396935.1 Baryphthengus martii
AGCAAGAGGCTACCTGGCTTATCAAAGTCTAAAACCGGTGCAATCCACCGGCACGAAACGTACACTTGATCATAAAAATTCATACACATGGAATGAAAATGTCCCACTAAAAGTAACTGTTGTTTCAAAAGTTAAGTGATAAACATACAGATTAAACAGCAAAAGTTATAGTAACGTCACTGCCATGGAAATCGGCAACAGCCTGAAAACGTACAACGAAAAAGAAGTTTGGAACTTTGGCCAATAAACCTCAGGAGAAAATCCTCATAGCGTAAAATGCATGTTCCTTCATGCCTGTATTTTGAAACATGAGTAATATATCATTTTATTTATGATAACATTGAGCAATTAACAGAAAATCAAAATCCATTCTAAAGCACGAATTCTAACAATTAACTGCAGAAATTAAGTAGCTTTGCAACATCTTGCTTCAGAATCAAATCAGATATATACATAACTGAAAAGGTCCCATCACATTTATGAAAGTAATCATCCACAGGGTCTCTTTTTTTTTTTTTTGTACATTTATTCATATGAACTGGGTTCCAACGGCTCATTTTCTTGCTTCACTTCCACATTAGGCGGGAAACCATTCGAACTGGACACAACCATCACAAACGGTTGCTGCTGGAATCTCTGCTCCGACTGCTCAGTATCATCCGCTTTGTCACTGTCTTCTTCTTTTATCGCTCCCTGTATGCCAATCGGTTTCGTTTCTGGTGCTTTAATAACTGAAGTGATCACTGTGCCCGAGGGATGAGCTACCACCTGCGAGCTGCTGGGCGAAAACGTTACCACTGGGGTGGTGGCACTGAAGGATGGAGATGAAGCCATGTTGACTGTTCCATTGCAAACTGTCTGCACGTTGCTGGTGAGCACCTGCTGGACTTGCGCTGGGCTCAGCACGATGGAGGAAGGAGGCGAGACTGGCTTCTGAGACTGGAGCATGACATTTTCTTTCAGAACCGTCATGGGCTGGGAAGTAGGAATGGCTTGTAAAATGAATTTTTGGGGCGTTGTTGCTGAGGCTGGATCCGTGCTGGCTATCACTGTCGTGAGAGGCACTGTCTGGAGTGTTACAGTGTGCAACTGCTGATTTCCGGGAGAAACAACCACTGGAACTTGGGTAGGAGTCTGTAAAGTCCTATGAAGATTAGAAAATATTATAGGATCAGAACATTTCCACGCTGAGTTTTGAAAAATAATTACACATGTACTATTGAAAAAAAAAGCTAACAAAAAAAAAAAAAAATCACTTGGCATCATAAACATTTTATTTGCTCAACAGTACCCAAAGAGGTAGCAGTTGCTCTCCTAATAAAACAAGAACTGGACTTGACCCCTGCATTTAGCAACACAGTTACCAAAGTAAAGGGAACCTGCGTGAACAAGACCACCATTGCCAAACTGAACAGCCTGCCTTTGGGATGTTCCGTAGGTCATCGGAAAGCCTGGGAATCGCATCTAAAAATCATCTTCTTAAGCATCAACCAACATCGCAAGCATGACCCACTACACATCTGCCATCAATTTCAGGAGGTTCCCCAAGTAATTTGTAAGTCACAAGTCTAAATTCCTAAGTCAGGCCTCAATTCCCGTGACAACTGTACGTACATTTACCTATAGGCAAAAGTATCTGCACTGTAACAGTGAGCGTGGTCTGGACCTTCTCAGACTCCTAGGATGTACAGTTCTCTGTCTGCCAGGTTTATACGCTCCTTCTGGTAAAGCAACTGAACAGAATTTGCTCCCCAAACATCAGTTTAAATTAGGAATGATTCCAGCAGTTGCACAGACGTGGGTACCACAGGACTTCCCGTGTACAGCTGAGAGGGCAACATTAGAGGATCAACAGCCATCTTGCTGAAGCACTCGATGACTACAATAGACAGTGGTGACTTAGAGATGTGGCTGAACTGCATACACTCCAGTCATGCAAATAAAACCAAACCAAACAAAAAACCCAAACCACAACATACTCCTGATGAAACAAATGATTTGCAGGGGAGGGAAAGAGGAAGGGAAGGGTAACTGCTCAGACACCCTCCCACAGCTTGCTGCAGCCCACCGTGCCACGCTGTCTCCTACAATCTTTTTCTTTCCTTCTGCTTGTCTTGCAAAGTTCTCTCCGATCTTCCTGCTTCTTCAGTGCCTTCTCTTGACTGCCCTCATCTCCATTTTCAGTCTTAAGCTCTCCTTTGTGTTTTCTTGAGACTGACCGAAACCAAAAATATCTATTCCTCCTCCTCCTTGCTTATTTCTACTCCTGCTGAAATCACTTTAGGTAGAAAGCAACTGCCTGTCAACATCTGTACTTCCAAGTCCATGCACAATGCTGCATGTTCTTCCTTCTGAAGACTGGTCCACAGAGATGCTGTAAGGGTTGCCTACTATACACCTACTGTGAAATGTCCTCCTTTCTGTAGTCCTTCTAGCCATGCAGTACCTATTTTTCACAGCAATGTGGAATCCTACTTGCCAGCATTCAGCCATTGACCAGTCAGATCAGATTCAGCACACCAAAAACTTCACTTAAAACCATGCTCTGGCTATCACAGTTACAAAAAAAACAAAACAACAACCCACAACCCTCACCAAAGCAGGACTTATGTGAAGCTGAAGCTATGGGGCAATGTGGATGACTGGCAGTAGTTCGACCACACAAGTAGCTGCATTCCCCATTCTTAGTGCAGTAGCAGAGACAAGCAAAGGAATACATGCAGAAGATTTCCCTGGTCACTGTCAGCTCAGTCCTCTGGGGAAAGGCCACTAGCTGAGCAACAAAGATTGCTCCAGCAAGAGCAGCTCCAGTAACCCAGCTGGTATCAGGCTCCGAGTACATCAGTACTGCCTGAGCATCCTCCAGCTGCCAGCCCCTGTTGCAGACAATCTTTTCGCCACCTCCTGTGTGGCTTGGTAACATCAGGAACAAAATCTGCATCTGTAGCTTTCTCCTCCTCTAAAGCAAGAAGGTTGCAGTACCCAGGAAAGCTGCTATAGCAAACCAAATCTAAATCCTTGCCCATGAGGCTCCCATGCAGGTCTCATCACAGGGGCCATAAGAACCAAGACAGAACCTGATGAGACTGACACCAGAGTCAATGTTGAGCTCCTGTTTCGTGCAACTGGAGACAGCCCAAGGAAGAAGCTCATGGAACTGGGGGCTGGCTGGAGGTGAAGCACCAGCTGGAGTGATCGCTTCCTTCTTTCCAACCTCTGGAGAACTTGGTGCTACACAGCGGACACCAACAACAGAGCTTCATGTGCAAGGCTGAGCAGCACCAAGGCTCACACTAAGTCTGTTGAGGCTTATCAGTGCTCCCCCTCCTCCCTCCAGCAATTTTCATGTGACTTTTGATAGAAAAATCACAAATTACTATCAGAAGTAATAACAAGATGAGGCCATCCCCTAGCCTTTCTAAAAAATAAAAATTAAAAAAAAGTAAACTACCTACAGTTAAAGAAACATGCAGTAAAATCAGAATGTCACATAGATACAGCTCAACCCAGGAAAGTCTACAGAGACCAGCAATGCAAGTGGAACAGCAAAGCAGTTAACTGACACTTGCCATCAGAAAAGCACTGAAAAGTATCAGAGTAGAAACCAAGCTGGCTCTTTAAATCCATGAAGAAACTTACTTGAGCCTGAAGGATTAAGATCAACTCAGTAGCTGCAGTTTTGAAAGCGGCAGCTGAAGCTGCTAGCCTGGCCTGGTATGCCAAGCAAGTATTGCTTTGAAGCTACCTTCTTGTTCTTTAGCTGTTTTGTTTTAAAACAAAGTAGTAAAAATAAAAGCTTCTAGCTGCTAGATGGCTGTGAAGGACAACCTCAAGAAGGGTGAGCTGGATCTAATCAATACAGAAGATATTTTGCAAAGCACTAGGAACAGCAGCTCTGAAAGGACCGCACCAGACTGTCTGTCTCAGCACACTGCAATTAGAACGTGCATACTGATGTTAGGCCATTCTATGTCTCCCAAAAGCAAGTGCCACGCCTGTACCTCATACTGTGGCTAACAGTTTACTCCCATCTTCTCTGTCAATCGAGATACATACACAGGACACATATATATATGATACATGCATATCTAAATGTGTATATACAATGTCTGTACGCACACACATAGAGTGTGAACTTGCCGCGGGGAAAGCACACAGCAGCTGTCTGTACAAGCACAGGATTACGTAGCTCACAGCACCATAAATACATGTTGTTATTAATGCTAATGGTGGCCAAGCAAGACATTGGCTGTAACTGGTAAGACTACAGATGGTTGTGTCTGTTTACAAGCTAAAAATCCATGCACACAAACTATTTGCCTTGAATATCGTTAAAAACATACACGAGTTTGGTTAATCATTTTGCCCGTCTTACGAAAAAAAGCACACGCTACTTAAGGTGATCTGTTAACACTGGGCTGCATTATTTTAGGTGCTCTGAACTGTGTATTTTGCTACGTTCCTGAATTTTACTGTCAATTTGCTAATGTCTTTCCTATTTTAAGGTACAAATCTATTGGGTGATTACTTTAGAAGTTCCTGCTGAGGTTACAAAAGGAAGAACGTTGAGCAACAGTGATGAAAAGGAAATGCTGCCATAAAACAATCTGGTTACAACTGAGAAAAGAATGACAAAAATTCTGAAGTCATTTTAGCTTGGCAGAAAATGATCATCTATTTCTCGGTCCATCTAGTACTGTTAAGAGCCTAGAATTGTGCAGTATCGTATTAACTCTCCAAGAGATAACTAGTGATAAAGCAAACAATAAGTGACAGGCAGGAACAAGTTTATTCATGGTAATTTATGTGAAATTTATGAAACGGAGAAAGGGAGAAGATACCAAAAGAAATACTGAAGCTACAAGCCAAGGTAAGCAAAGTATTTCAGAGCACAGTAAGAAAATGAAACAATACAACAATAAGAAATACACAGAGAGAGGTGACAGAAACATTCCCTCTCCAACATACACACTGTTCATCCCACAGCTATAGGTGAAACGATGGCCTTCAGGTAAATGGGTGAAGTTCCAGGGACTCCTCCCATTTGCTCAACTATCTGGCTGCAAACAACTCGTTCAGGTCAAGCTTGGAAAAGCGAGGGAGGTGAAGGGCTGGGATACGCTTATTAGAACCATTTCAGATGCCCGAGGTGAGTGGCATTCTCTCTTGAGTGACCGTAGGAAGCATCAGCCAAATGCAGCTCAGGAGCATCAGCTTCACTGCAAAACTGCTCCTTAACTGAGCTCGTGTAAATGACGCTCAGAGTCGTCACCAATCTTGGCAATACTTGACCCCAATGTATTGCCTCATAGTCACCGTCAACATTAGCCCTTCTACAGCACAAACAACGCAGGTGGGAGCTGCTAAGCGGTCTAGGTGGAGATGTCCATGAGAGGTAGAAAGGCACTCGATGCCTTCATGCCTAGGTTGAACACAGCCTTCTCCAAACGGAGAGCAGAACTTGCCTGCTCTTGTTCAGCTCTGTCTGGACAAGATAACCTCTTACATCATGACGACAGAGACAGAGGATTCAGCTCTGAAGTGTGGTGTCCTTTTTGCTGACCCACATAGTTACAGTCTTCTTGACAGAATCTTCCAAAACTGCACGCTCACCTGAATTAAAATTCAGAGATTTTGCTACTAAAAGAGACCTGCAGAAACCTCACATTTCAACAGTGCCCATGACATGTAAAGAGAGTTCCTCTGGAGAGCTTCTCTTTGTACAGAAAAAAAATTAATCTGTCTAGAAGACTCTGAAGTCCCTTCTGCTGTAAGCAGCCTTCTTCCTGCCTATCACAGAAATTAAATCAGAAATGGGCTTAAGAAAAGGTCTTCACAACTGCAGGAAAATCAAAGAAAAATCTTCAGTTATAACCAAAGTCATTGCTGTGATAGATGTTGTCCCTATTGTAAATGTGTTCTGAGAAACACCCAGTTGTAAGCTAAATGGCAGTGTCTTGTAGAAGTCCACTGAGATCACATCAGCCTACTTCTGACCAACACCTCCCTCAGGAAGGGCATTTACCTCACCATCTTGAAATGCAGTCAAGGTTTCGCTTAAGAAATGAGAGAGATCAGCTCTTTGCAACAATCACCTGCTTCTCTTCCTTTGGGGAAGGCTACAGCAGCGGTGAGCCAGATCCAACAGTGCCTGCTAGTCGGTGTGCTGGAGAGCTTCTACTGCAGGCCTTCCTTTGGAGCATCAAGACCCAGTTTGTTGCACTGATGGAAGACTACAGAAGCAAAGCATCGATGCTGGCTGATCAAAGTAAGTTCTTTCAAATAGTAGCCAGGACTTGTTTCCGATTCTTTAGAAGTTCTCACCTAGCATTGTATTCCTTTGCTCACGTTCCCCATCAAGTCTGAGGGAGCCCATGTGAGCTCTTTACAGAGACTAACACCTGTGATGGTTTTTATTCAGCATACCTATAGGAAGGGCAGAGGAGTGATGGGCTACATTACCTGACACTGTGCAGATTTGACTCTCATTCTTATCCAAGGAAAAAGGACTGAAAGCAAATGGTCAATGCAAAATCTCAGTAGGACAGTGCCAGGCTGCCTCCCTGTGTCTGTGTGGTTATGCAAGCTCGAGCAAAACCAACATAAACAGTGTGAAGTACGATTACAGAACATAACGGTGACATTCTCTGCACAACTTACACAAGCTGACATCTATACATGGCACAACATGAAGACACTTCATTTGAAAGAGCAGCTGTAATTACATTTTCAAGAGTTGATAAACTCATGCTAGACAAATCTGTTTACTTTTCAGCATCAGCGTAGCTGCAGTCAGACCACCAAAACTTCATAGCCTGGACACAGTAAGAGATGATGGAGCAACAGCAGAAAGCATATGTGTTTGCTTGGGGTAGACATGCCTTTCAAAGGTAATTCCCTCTGCGTATCATGACAATCCACTGGGCTGGCACACTGTTGGCTTCATCACTGTTCTTACACAGAATGCTCATGCCCAGAAAAAAACACGATTCACCTTCAGCTACCTCCTTCTCCTCTTGAACGAGGATCTCGCCACTGTGGTCCGCGCTTGGGTCACCTTCAGGAGGAGTTACTGCAACGTTTTCTACCCCAAAGGTAGCAGAAAGGTCAAGATGAAAGCTGTGGCTGATTCATCATGTAGCTGTTCTCCAGTTCAGAAGTGAATACTCAAAGCATATCCCACTGGTCCTCTGAGGTCTGTATTAGCTTTTCCCCCAGCTACAAAAGAAATTGGTCTTCTAACATGCTCTGTCCAAGCTATCACAAGGACAACTTGAAAATACAAAAACAGAAACAATAAACTGGATTTTAATAGAAACATTGTGTTTAAAACCCGAAGTTTGCTAAAGCATTGCACAGGATCTGTCAGCAGTCAGCTAATGGCAAGTTTCTTGGTACACAGAGCTGCCGCTGGAAGATTCAACTGCGTCCCACACAATCAATAACAAATAGAGACATACCATTTTAAATCACTCATGATATGACGTTCTCTGAACCCTTAGTAACATGAAAATCTCTTTTCATTCCATCCAGAAGATACTCCATCTCAAATCAGTCCTACTTTACCGTAAAGGTAAATGAAATGCATCTCTATCTGCAGCCCATGTCTTTTAAGGGAGCAATTTAATTGCCCAAGTGCAGCCACCTTAGAGCCCTGTGAGATGTCCTAGACAATGTTAAGTCCCCAGCCTTGCAGATGTAAAAGTTCTGGAGCAATACAAAGGATGCCCATACTGAGGATGCTCATCAGAATGACTCAATGAACATGGAGCTGAATCCCAGGTCTACCTCAGTGCCTCTGAATTCCAAGCTAAAAGGCAATTACTCCACTAAACCAGATATTCTGGTTAACTTATGTCAGTTGTTCTGGTTTAAACAGAAAAGATTTTACAAGTGCTAAATTCAAAGAGACTTTTAAAAACATTCCTTAAAAAAACAGGCTCACTGGAAAAAAGTTTGAAATAAAATCCTCATCCAGAGAGGCATTTTTATTTCTATCTTATCACTGGAAACACACATTGCCAAATTCAGCTCCCAGTTACATGACTGGAGACCGCAGTAACTCTGCTTGAACCCATCGAGCAAGAGCGGTTAGAGCTGCAGAATGGCAGCGAATTTGCAATTCTGAATATTCCCACTGGGGATACTGGATGTCTTCCCCCGTCAGCAAAACCCAGTCTGCATGACCTGACCCTGCTCCTGCCCTGTTTCCCAAGCTTGGCTTAGCACCACATCACAGCCTTTCTGTTTAAGCACTGGGGCTGAAGAAGAGGCATCTATCCCTGGAGAGCAACACTTCTTGTCTCTCCCACATTCAGCAGCACAAAAACTTGTAAAAAAAAACTTGTATAAAAAGCCCATCAAAACCGTCCAAATCCAAGACCTTTCCACTTCAGAGTAAGACACTACCCTCCCCTCAAAGGCACACAAAACTCCGCGTGAGCTTTGCGCAGCTAGAAATGAAGCCACTGCCTGTCTCCTGTGAAGAATCAACCCCTGATTTTCACTGGCATGCCCATTTCTTTGGGAAACGCAAAGGAGTCCTGGGGAACGGCTGCCACACTCTCCCAGCAATGCTTTGGGAGTAGACTTTACCAGGCAACGCTGCCTAGGGCAGGGGAAGGATGGTGACGTGAGCCCTTCACAACAGTCTTCAAATATGATTCTTTTACCAAGTCCCTCAGCAGAGAAGATGCAGGTTCAGACATCTTTAGTAAGAACATGATTATGAAGCAAATTGCTTTAACCTCAAAAATCCTCAATATTTTCTCTGTATTTCTTTTCTTAACACAACAGAAGCAAATTATTGCAGAGGGAAGACCATTTCTGTAAATGAAACTTCAGAAGCTACACTGCATAAGACAACTTATATGGATCCAAGATGTTCACGCTTCAAGGCAGAGCTCAACCACTACACAACACATCACAAAAACTTTTGAGGCTCATTCCCAAACCCTGGCTGCTGTTTTGCCCAAACGACCCTGACTATCTACACGCCCCAACCTCTGCACACCAGCTGGCAACCAATAACGCTATTTGTTGTCCTCGTGCTTCCTTATAAAACTACCGCAAAGCGACTCTGACCACAACCCTACTGAAAGTGTGCGCACATCACAAAGTTTCTCAGCTCTTATTCCATAATGGCAATTGCACCCGCTGTACCTTTTCAAACCACTTAGACTATTTGTTTCAACCCTTATGGAAGCCCCACTGCAGCAATCCAGAATGTGTACACAAACATGCTCAACTGCTAGAGATTTACAGCTATTTGAACGAACAAACCCAAAATCCATTTCTTTTGTTTTAGCCTTGTTATAAAACGAGACCTAAAAGATAACGCTCCAAAAAATGTTCAATGTGCTGTTCTGCATCACTAAACTATCTGAAGTTTGCATTTTGAAACTGAGCAGAAACGTATCTGTCGTAAATTGTCATTTTAGAGTCTGGAATGGGCAGTGACTACTGCACAGGACTCTTCGGCGCCTTGGTTCGCAGCTTGGCCCATCCTGGTTAAAAGCACCCAAAAAAATTCTGCGTTGTAGTTTTTATTTTCACTCTAACTGTTCAGACACCTTAGTACGTTCTTTCTTAATTAACAATACTTCTATACCATTCAGTAATTACGTATCATATGGAAAGATCCAATAGGATTTAAAGGAAAGTGCAACTGAAGACTTTGTGGAACAATGCTTTAAGTTACAAACAATAGATTAGAATCAATGCAATACAGAACTCTAAGGCTTTTCCTTCATTTGAACTTCACACAGGTATGATCTCTACTACTTTTTTTCCCCTTTAGCTTATTGCTCAAGGTCCAATTGTGAAATACCATACTGCCATAACTGAATGTCATAATGTCACTGAGCAGCTTTCCAAATGGTAGGCTGGACTTCTTGCCTGCCTGCCTGCCTTATAGGTCTTACAGATACTGCTGTTTGTTGTTAACAGTTTTTATACCATTTATACTGTTGATACTGGTTTTGATATATAATCTAATGTAGGTCTAGCCTAGAGCTATTTAACTCTGCAATTTGCTGAACTTTCCTCCCTATTAATGTCTAATAGTAGTAGTCTACTGACTTAGATGGTACTGTGTGGCTTCAATTAAGTCTGTACTTGTTTTCTTTCACTGTATTTCCCTAGTTACCTTCTACAAGTAATTAAATCCTTCATCAATCCTGAAATCACAGGATTGTGCTGTACAGAGGAGCTGCTTTCCTAAACTTATAGAATCACAGAAGAATTTTGGCTGGAAGAGACCTTCAAGATCATCGAGTCCAATCTTTTCCTAGCCCTATCAACACCACTAAACCATGTCCCTCAACGGAACATCTACCTGTCTCTTAAACATCTCCAGGGATGGCGACCCAACCACCTCCCTGGGCAGGCCGTTCCAATACCTGACAACCCTTTCAGCAAAGAAATTTTTCCTAATGTCCAACCTGAACCTCCCCTGGCACAATTTAAGGACATTTCCCCTTGTCCTGTCACTCGCCACTAGGGAGAACAGACCAACCCCAGCCTCACTACAGCCTTCTTTCAGGTAGTCGTAAAGAGCGACAAGGTCTTCTCTCAACCCTCTACACCCCGTCTAGCACCTCAATGTCCCTCTCATAGTGAGGGCCCCAAAACTGGACACAGTACTTGAGATGCGGCCTCACCACCGCTGAGTACAGGTGAGTGTTCATCTCTCTGCTCCTGCTGGCAACACTACTTCTGATATAGGCCAGGATGCTGTTGGCCTTCTTGGCCACCTGGGCACACTGCTGGCTCACGTTCAGCCGGCCATCTATGAACACTCCCAGGTCCCTCTCTGCCTGGTTGCTCTGCAGCCACTCCTCCCCAGCTGGGGGGTTGTTGTGGCCAAAGTGCAAGACCCTGCATTTGGCCTTATTGAAACGCATGTGATTGGCCTTGGCCCAGCAATCCAGCCTATCTAGATGCCTCTGTAGAGCCTCCCTACCCTCAAGCAGATCGACATTTCCACCCAGCTTGGTGTCACCTCCCTCCTCTATGTGCATCTTGAACTAATTCTGGTTGTTCAGAACAATGAGCAAACCTCAATTTGATTTCAAATCATGCCCTTTAGAATTAAAAGATAAATGAGAATAGATACTGTCTACTTAAAAATGGTAACTTTTCCCAGTTTATTTTTCAGTGCCTACCAGCAACTATGAAAAATATTTTTGCTTTCGCAGCCCAATGTATTTATTCCCTTGCAACCTTTACTAACCAGTGAATTTCTCTATTCAGTACAATATTTTCATATTGCAGTGTGAACGAAAGCATTTCATAATTTTTAAGGAAATTAAAAAAAAAACACAAGAAGATTCAAACTAGGAAGTGCAGGCATAGTTTTAAAGTTTGGGGGGGTGTTTACCCCAAGGAAAGAAGATACAATAACATTTTTTTTCTTGATTGAAGCTTCAGTCTTGGTCCTATATATACATCTTCAGCTTCCTCAACTACTTGGTTATCTCCTAAAGTGTTTCTTACTGATTCAATTATATCAGTCACTGGAGGCTGATCTGAACAGTTTCACTTCTTCTTTCAGCTCTTCTGAAAAAACCTCTAGCTGTTATTGTTATGGATTTTCCTTTTATATAAGTGGAGTTTTAATAACGGACTAGCTTTTACGGCTTCCCTCTAGTAGAAGAAATGAGAGAGCAAAACATATTCTTTGAAAACAAAGAAATTATTTGGTATTATTAGTGCCATTATTTACTTTTCTCTGACAAAATTGTGTGGTTAACCCCAGGGAGTACCGCTCCAAATCTATTGGTGGCTCTGGAAGTGATTTTCAAGGGAACGAACAGAGGAAGGGAGCAGGAAGTAGCGTGATTGCTAATTTGCAGCACAAAATTTTAACTATTGTAACAGTTGACGTTAACAGAACAAATCTCAAAAAAAAAAAACAAGTGATGTTCATAATTCATTAAGAATGTACAGTCTCTGAGTTACATCCCAAAGCTTTCCTAGAACGACTTTAAGGTCCAGAATCACCATATACAACTCTGACATTCCTGTGAGGGGCCCAGATTACAAGAACATTTATCTAGTTTAGGTCTTCTGTAGTCAGTGGAGATGAACAAGCTCCATCAGGGGACGCCTCATGCTGAAGTAAAACCAGGCTTAAGTAATTGTTTTTAAAGCCTCTTCAATTAGGACACTGCTAATTCAATTAGGCGAAAAGGAGGCATGATGCTTAAACGTTGTGTAGTGTTAGCCAGTCGACTTAAAAATTGAGCGTGGAACCTGACTGTCTCCCAAAATAGGCTGCAGATACCCAGCTCCCATGAGATTACTCTGTTAATTGTTTTCTAAAATCAAAAGAATACGCTCTTGTAACAGCAGCAAAATGCTAGAGAAGATAACACGGAGCTTTCTCTTGTAACTGGGGACAATATAAAAGATGAAAGAGATGACAGAAAATTCTTAAGAAGAAAAATTGAGAAGCGAGAAGCAAAATCTTTTTGAAGGGATCATGCAGACACACCATGTATAATTAAAAAGCAAAGACACCAGTCAGTGAAAAAGAGCCACGAAAATACCGCCTCTGTTGTGGGGCAGAACTGATGATATCAATTTTACAGAGAAGTTGTGTATTCTTCCTCTCTAAGGGTCTAATACCATAGGAAAGACGCACTTTCCTCCACCAGAGGCAGAGCATTTATGAGTGTACACGCCTCAGTGTGCTGTACTAACTCCCAATTCCTAGGATCGTGCACAAAGACACCATTTTGCTTCAACCAAACTGCAAGACAAGCATTTTTTTGAAGCACAACAAAGAATCTAGTCTATCTAGTATGAATAATAATAATGAATTCATCTGATGATGATGTTTATTTTCTGTAAGTTTTCTTACCTTATATTCTGAACCGAGGGGTTTAACGTTTCATCTGGAGCATTACCGGCTACAGCTGCATGTCCTTCTGTGAGGGACTGCAAAGGCTGCATTACGTGAACTGTCCGAAAAAGCTGAGTGGGATACACTGGCTGCGGAGACTGCATTGTCCTCAAAACTTCTGAGGTCAAGCCAGGTGTCTGCTGCTGTACAACTTCTACGTGCTCCTTCAGCTTAGCAGGCTTTGAGTTTCCTGTTTTTAGCACTGTGGTCGATCCTCCCTTTGTTCCCATGTTCACAGACGCTCTAGATCTGCTCGACTGGTTTCTATTGGCCACAGGAGTTGAGAGCAGAGTCGAATCTGATGATTCAGTGCTAGGGCTCGCATCTTCATCATCTATATAGATCAGATCTTTTGGCATTTCTTTAAATTGATACACTAGGCGCTGACCTTCTACTTTAGCCAGTATTCCTCTTTGGTAATAGTACCTGTTTAAAGTGTACACACATCAAGTCACACAGTGATTTTTGCCAAAACCCAACCAACCAAATAAACAAAAAATAAAGGAAATAAAACTCCCAGAAAATTAGAACATCAGTTCTACATACATAAAAATATTTTTTAATATTATATTATATATATTATATAAATAAAAAAATATTTTAAGTGTCTATTTTCTTTATAAAGGAATAGCCAATTTAATAGTGTATTTTTTCCACGAACAACTTTTACTGGTATTTCTTTCAACTTTTTAATTTCAACCTCAGATACCTCAGAGAAGACAGAGAAGAACTCCGAGACTTGTCAACTCTGCTATCAACTTACACTCTTTAAGTTGCATGAAACTTGTAATCCGCTTGACTCATACAGTTCTTTTCAGTTACCTAAATTCATGCGTATTCACCAGTGAGCACCGGCAGACATTTCAAGTAAAACAAAGCAAAGGGAACAGGGCAGGAGAGCGTTAACTACTACTGTGATATTTACAAATTAGTGTGACAATTTGAAACCACGCACACAGAGGTGAGGGGTGAAGGGAAATGAAAAGAACTGCAGAGCTGCTCAGTTGGACAATTATCAATCAGCAGGTAAGACTGAAGCTTCAGGGATGTCTGCTTATTTTACCCAGTCTTTCATGTGTGTGAAACATCCTAGCCTGGTAGGCAGAGGCACCTGATCAGATGTTTTAAAACCGTCTGTATACATAAGTTCAGAGAAGCGCAAGCAGGCCTGCATTCTAAAACTGTGTCTTCCACTGAAAATGGGATCATTTGCCACAAGTTGAAACAATTTCATGAATACACCTGAACTTAGGAATTTTTGGAGAAAAGAGATTCAGATTTTATATAAAAGGCTTGCCCCACTTGGAGTCTTCAGTCTCTTACTTTATCTGTGGCTGACTCTGAAGATGCAGTTTTTGAAGCAGCACTGAAAATGCCTGAGCTGTGACTGAAGGTGACTGATTTGGGGTTGAGGTTAGTGAGGGTTACTTGTAGTTACCTGATTTATTTTGCCGAAATAACTTCTTAATTTCCTAAACTGAGGGAATACTAACTCTTTTCTGTTGTTACCCAAATTCAGTGAGGCAATTAGCTTCAACAAGGCCAAGTGCCAGGTCCTGCACTTGGGCTGCAACAACCCCAAAGCAACGTTACAGGCTTCGGGAAGAATGACTGGAAAGCTGTCCACGAGAAAAGGACCTGGGGGTGCTGATCGATGGGCGGATGAATATGAGCCGGCAGTGTGCCCAGGTGGCCAAGAAGGCCAACAGCATCCTCGTCTATATTAGAAATGGTGTGGCCAGCAGGACCAAGGAGGTGATTGCCCCCATGTACTCAGCATTGGTGAGGCCACAAGTCGAGTACTTTGCTCAGTTTCAGGCACCTCAATACAAGAAAGACATCGAGGCGGTCGAGCGGGTCCAGAGAAGGGCAACAAGGCTGGTGCAGGGCCTGGAGAACAAGTCCTATGAGGAGCAGCTGAGGGAACTGTGGCTATTTAGTCTGAAGAAAAGGAGGCCGAGGGGAGACCTTATTGCTCTCTATAACTACCTGAAAGGAGGTTGTAGAGAGGTAGGCACTGGCCTCTTCTCACCAGTAACTAGTGACAGAACAAGAGGGAACGGCCTCAAACTGCATCAGGGGAGGTTTAGATTAGACATTAGGAAAATTTTTTTCATGGAAAGGGTTGTCAGGCATTAGAACAGGCCTGTGTTGAAGAGAGGTGGTTGAATTGCCATTCTGGGATGTATCTAAAAGCCCTACAGATGTGGTCCCTGGGGACATGGTGTAGTGATGGTAGAGTAGGGTAAATGGTTGGACTTGATGATCTTGAAGGTCTTTTACAACCTAGATGATTCTGTGTGATTCTGTGTGATTTAATGCATATAAAAACACCAAAGCAACGAAAACAATCTATTATTAAAAATGCACATACCTGAGAGCTCTACCCATTGTTTCATAATTCATGTCAGGTTTGTTTTTGTGTTTTCCCCACAACCTGGACACAGCCTTGGAATCTACCAGTTTGAAAATGCCCTTCTCTCTTTGAGTCCATTTGATATATTTAGGACACGTAGCTTTGTCCTGGAGCAGTGCCAGTAAGAACTCCCAGAGATAAATTGTATTTCCTAAAATGAAAGTATTTCAGGACACAGAATACAAAAAGAAAAAAAATACATTAGTTGATCATATTTTATTAATGATGTAGATAATCTAAAAATAAAGAAGCCGGTATCTTTCCAAATACAATGTAACATATCATCAAGACTAGGAAATAGTGATGGAAGGGCAGGGGAAGGGATTCTCATTAGTCATTATAACCTGGATGCCCAAACACTCTGGTCACAATCCGCAACCTGGAGAGTCAGGTACCAGTCAACCTGTTCCAATCAGCAACCTTAGACAGCGTTCGTCAACTGCCTGTCCACTTCCCTCCTGCCAATCCAGTTGCAGAAGTAGCCACTATCGTTTTATCTCAAATAGGAACATGTTCAGGTCCATCCTCTGAAAGTGCTGGAAACTAAGTCCTTGCTTAAATACTTTGCAGAACTGAGGTGAGTGTTATAACCTTTTAAAGGGCTAAACAAAAAATCCTTACTTTTAACAATGAGCCTTATATGGGGCAATCAGTGGCATATGCTGAAGTAGGCAAACCTCTCAAGAATAAGGTTCAGAAAAAGATTATTTTCTTTAATTCAGTAAGCACTTGCACTTGCTGGTAGACAACACTGAAATTTCCTTTTACAAACAAGCAGGCACAAACACTTTTTTTTAAATGGAAATCCATTGCATCTGTTCAGCGTTTACCACATATAAAGAAACAGTATTAAAACCACAGATTGTGAATACTTAAAATTACTACAAAATTTGCATATACTTTTTTTTCCAAAAGCACATTTAAGGAGTCTAAACTCGTTTAATGAGACCCTTTTCCTGCTTTTTTTAAGGCTTTTCGTGTCTGATGTTCTTTTGGACACTTGAACCTGCACATAAGCTTCTTAGTGATAAGCTGTTAGTCTGAGAATGGAATAAAACACTTCTTGCATGAAAGTATCACCTCCCACAAGTAGCAGCACAAAAATACAGCACGGATGGTGCGTGCGGATTTCTTAAGTTTCACAAAAAATTATGCCAGGTGGTGAAAGGATCTCTTTTGTTAGCTTCAATTTAACCTGGCAGGTTTTTCAACATTAATAATCACCAGTCTGAACTTTTTTCAACAAGAGGAGGCGTCTTACAAATTAAAACTCCCACACTACTCTATTGTAATCTATATTTTGCAAATATTCGGCAAAGTCACCGGCACAGGCAGTACAAAATGTTAGCAGCTCCTTCAGCAGGTGGGAAGCTGGAAAGTGAGCATCCCTAGAGAAAAAAAACACTGGCTTTGCAACAAATCTCTCCCAGTTTCAATAAAATGGTCAGCCTGTTTGCCTTCGGATACCTGGAAGACAAAGGTTAAAACTGCTCAGGTAAGACTCAATATCAGCCAGGAGTGACAGCATTCCCAGCCAGTCACCATTCAATCCAGGACGCTTTTGTTGTAGTCTAGACTAAAAATGCTCACCTGCATTGCAAGGCAATATGAAAATTTGTCACTGCTTAGCCACTGAAAATCACTGTGAAGAGTACTGTGTGCAAAAACTCCTCCTGCTTCACTCACAGGCAGAATTTTAACCTCCTCTGAGTCACAGCAGAAGAAATACGTCAAAAACTCAGGGTTTTTTTCATGCATCACATCAAATAATTATATGGAGGGCTTGGTATTTTACCACACATGTTCCCCTTAGCCAAACACTGTGGATACTGAGAGACAAGCAACTCTCATGATTTTCCCGCTGCTTCCCTCCCATGGCCAGTTATATTAATATCCCTTTTACTTTAAATCTATGTTTCTCAAAATGAAAAACAAATGCTATTATTGTATCTTTTTTTCATAACAGGCAGCTGTTTCAGGCAACACGCTTCTTAATTCCTTTTTAATCAGCAGTTTTGTAACAATGGACAAACACGAAATATGGTGTATCCTCAACAAAACATCGGACTCTTCTGTCTTAATTTTGTGGCACTACTTAGAGGCTCCTCTGATACTTTTTGTTAATTTTTACATAAAAATCAGGCTGGTTGTTTTTTTGGTTTGCTTTTTTTTAAAAAAAGCAACAATAAATACTCAAAATTGCTGGTATTAACCTGTTAAATATTTACTGATTGCCAACAGTTGCTTGGCTTTTTTTTCCTGTTATTGCAGAAAATTCCTCTTCAAAAGAAAAACAAAACAAAACAACTCATTTATCAGTGTAGCAAATTTTCTGAGAGTCTGACATTCTCATGCCACCAGCTTCCAGGTTTGGCTGGGCTGCTGTCCTGGCAAGTATTGCACACATGCCAGCACGTCAGTTCCCAGGCGTGCATGCAGGCACTTGTGACACAGGGAGGCACATTTCCAGCTCTCTCCAAGCCCAGCAGAACTTGGTGCGAGCTGAGGCATCAGGCTGCTATTCAAATGCCAGCCCGGGCAAGGGTGGGGGTGCTGGACCCAACAGCAAAGCAACCGAGTTGTTGATAAAACCAACAGGCACTATGGAACAGTTCAGTTTAGAGGAAATGATTTGCTGTATCAGTTATGTGGTATTTATTTTCTTTCTTCCTCTTAAACACAGGAGGAATGAAAGAAGTATCAAATCCCCAAGATTTCTGCCCAAGTCTTCAAGCTGCATTATGACTTTCCTCAAAATTCAGGGCTTGGTACTTCCTGCTGCCAACTGGCAGCCTTGAGTAGATCCATATGCAGAATTAGACCCACACAGATGGAAAACTTCTTCAAAGACCATCTGTGAAAATAACTACAGCCCAAGAAATACTAATACAATGCAAAGTGCTGCCCCAAGACATCACTCAAAATGCAGTAGCCTCTGCAGGGGGTTCAGGAGTTTCCAAGAACCCCTGCAACTAAAGTGACAATATGTTATTCTCCCTAGGAACCGGGTATTTTATCAAGAAATCTCATGTGCTAATTTTTAACTTGCTTTCAGATGAGATGTTAACCACCCCTGAGTATAAGACCTGGTTTTACATCACAAGGGAACTGACAAACTTTTTCTTTTCACAAGTTGCTCAGAAATAATGTTCTTCTAAAAACTTCAGTGACAACTCTTTGACTTACCCTTTCCATCTTTGTTTTTCTTTTTCACAGATATGTTTGGAGTTGTAGTAGGAGACTCAGGGCGAGATGGTTTTGGCTTCTTCCCTGAAATAAACCACCAGTAAGTCAACTGTAGCTTAAAAAAACAAATAAAATAATAATTAAAAAAACTAAAAAAGAACAAGGACCTAAAAAGGGAAGAGATTTGTTTCTCCAATTCAGAGAGCATTCAATTTCTAGTAAGTTAGGAGCTCAATTTTATGCTGAACTTTTTCAGTTTCTACAGCAGGACTGAATGCGCTATGGTTTTAGCACACTTCTAGTAAAGATTATGCTCAGTTTTCCAAAGTCCACATACCTTGGAAATTTCTGTGGCTTTTCAGGTACCCTTCAGAGTACTTAAAACATATGAATTGAGAAGAAGCGGGCAACGGTTTAAACAGGAAATGATAGATAGAATACGGAGCATTATCTTGTTCACTCATCACCAAAATGGAATTTAGGGATAAAACAAGATTATTTGATTGTTTAATAGACTGGAAGTCTCCACTGACAGCAGCAAACTACACTGTCATATGAAGAAAATATTTTTCAGTTCTATTGCCTTTTACACCTTTCTCAACAGCAGCTACAGGTAATGGAAAGTCACTTGTTTGTTTGTTAAGACCAGCAGAACCAGCAACAGGCTCTGAAAAAAACACCAATTTTTAAAGTCCTAAGTATGGTGGTCCGTCTGGTGAGGAGGATTGAAAGGAAGAAGTTAGCTACAACTGATGACAAGAATGAAGAGCATTCATTTGAAAATGTTGAGAAATCAAGTACCTAAACATAGGTGGAGTAATAAATATGTTATGCTGATTTTCCAATATAAAACCTCGAACCTACTCCTTTATTAGTTCTCATACCCTGCAACGGCAGCTTTTACAGGTAATGTACTTAATCAGAAACTTTCAGAATTTTTTTATGAAATAAAAATCTCTCTTACCAGTTTTTGCAGTGATCCCTTAGTACATTGACAATACCATTGTACACTGACAATGCCTACATTATTCATGTACTACCTTTGCTTTTTTTGAGAGGAAGGAGAGACCAAGCAAGACTCAGAGAAATACATTCCTAGTTCAAATAGCATGTTGTCATAATAAAAAAAAATAATCTAAAAACCTCCTATTTTTCTTTTTCTTTAGTTACTGCATTTCCAAAGAGTTTATGTTCTAAGGAGGCAAGACCAATAAGCCTGTGCAATCTTACACACTATGACATTCCACTTTTGGTTTTGTTTTTAGAGGCTGTTTTAGTAAGGAAATGGTTCAGCTGCAGAGTAAGAGTGAGGGTTTTTCACTAGCTCTGAAAAAAATGCTCAGTGCCAGCCTGCACTGTCTGCTTTGTTCTAGACTTCCAGGTATCTCTAAAGAAGTCATAAATTCTACCTTGAGCACTCACTCTCTGACATTAGCAGTCTTGCTAAATCCACCTATGCACGTTTTTTTCTCTCTCTGCTTTTTTACAGAGCAGGGGAAGGAGGGATAGCTAGTGGAGAGAGCTACAGTAAGGGAATGCTTGGAGTCCTCTAATTTTCTGGCTTCTATTCAGACAGGATTCATGACTGAGGATGGAACACAAAGTTCAGTCATCATCTTGGCCAGTAATGTCTTTCTTGATTTGAATGAAGATGGGAAGGAGGAAATCCTACTACATTGTTGGGTTGTTTTCTTTTCGGATATCATCATATGAAAAGATAAAGAAGTAATGGAGTACATTTTTCGCAGCTTTGTTCCACTCACCATTATTGGCTGCAAAAATGTCTGTTTTCCCTAAAAATATCTAGATGAAGTCACTCTTGTATAGATCAGTTTCCACTGCAAAAGAAGTCCCTTCGGGTAACTTTGGCTAAGTGCTTTTCCTCCTTAAGAGTTGCGTCATGAGAAGACTCTGTTGGGTGCTCATCTTGTTTCCCCTCTTGTACAGATGTAAATGCAAACGATTAAGGACTGGGGAGTCTTATTTGTATGTCATTAATTACCTTGTGTCGAAATGACATCAAGTCTTAAAAGAAAAGAGAAGTGGATGAGGGCTCAATTAGGTCATGACTGAACTACTGCTGGTCAACTTCAGGAAACGGTAAGTACAGAACACATGTAATATAGGCACTTCTGATGAGGGGTAATCTAGGCTACTAACTATGAATACTACTACTACAGCAATTCTAGGCTCTCTTTTCTTCAGCCTAGACTACTTCAGGACGTCCTGTTTGGACAACTGTCTACCAGAAACCGATCCAAATTAGAAATCAGTGAAGAATGTGAAACTTGTTTACAGAAGGGTATTGAAGTTATTACTCTGTATCTGGGCCAAAGATACTTAAGATGATGGTTTTAGCCTACACAGAGCTATCATCTCCAGGCACTGACTGATACCATCGAAAACACAGCGAACAGAGACATACGAGATATGTTTCTTTTGGTTCAAAAGAATGTATTTTCTGAAAACACATTAAGCATTAGCACGCTTCCTCCTTTGGTTCAATAGAGCATGAATTTGTTACCTTCAGAGTACATCACTAAGTTCCTTTTTAGGAGAGAATTTTACAAAGGGGAAGGATGAAGAATGTGCAAGAGCTAAGCCTTATGTGGAGCTACAGTAATTCTGTATAGCTAATTGAATTTATAATTGGTACTTCCACTTTCCTATTTCCATGGTTGCAAGTTAGAAATTCACGCTACAAATTAATGTGATAGTTAGATTGTGAGATGCTCATCCTGGTTAAATGTTTTGTACCACACCAGGAAAAGCTGAACACATTTTCTTGCACTATTTTCAGTGGGTTTTGTTTAAAAATAAACCACATTGTATAAAAAACATTAAAAACTGTATATATCTAAAATATATTGTGCATATAACTTGTGTGACCACCTACTGTCAGATACCTCCCATAGCAAAAACAGGGCTGAAGGTGTTACGGTGAACGTTCAAGTTTCTCTGACATCCCTTTGTTTTTCCTGTGTTTCTGATCTGTAATTCAGCAGCTCAGTGCTCAGACATTCATGAGTACAAACATCATGCTCAACAAGGCTTTGGAGTTGAGTAGATGGTTGGATACAGCTCTCCTGCTGCAGCAACAAGGCCCACAAGGAAAGGAAGTGAAATCACCCCATCACTTCTGGAGAACATTTTCTTGGAGGAGCTCTACTTGGCAGTGCCTTTCTGGCTCAGTTAGCGGGCAGTGCTCTGCACAATGCAACCCTCTAAGGTTAGCTCATGGGTTATATAAGCTAGCAGCCTATAAAATCATGAGTGGTATGGATAGGGCAAAAGGCCACCGTCCTTTGCCATGCCACAAAACTGACCAAAGGAATGGAAACAGACTGCACTTGGAAAAAAATAAACAAAAAAAAACCCCAACAAACCAAAAGGAACACACACACACACACTGCAAATCATCCTGAACTGCACTACAAAATTCATTACATTTTTCAGCAATTGTTGTACACCAATGCCTTACAAATCCCTGGATATTTTGAAGTAACACTTCAACATCACTGAGACCATACAATATACTTCATGAAGTCTGAACTTCATTGAGAACTAGTAGCTAATGAAACACTAAGCTGATGCATCTATTCTAGCATTTTTTCAATCGGCTATAACCGTCAGAACCAAACACACATTTGCTGTGAAGCAGCTGGTTTCCTAACCTACATCTAGAGAGGAGGAAGGAGGGGGAGTAAGCAGAAGCACAACACAGAAGAGGGTATGAAAGCATCAAGCCAAAGAGGTTAAACGTTTGGCAGACAGCAGCTCCTTGTTTTGACCCACAGAGCAGCCAACATTAAAAAGAAGAAGAAAAAAACAGAACAAAACAAAAAAAACCCAACAGTTTAAAATCCTCTTACAGTTGGTTATCTCACAGTAGTGCGCACAGCACGGTAATTTCCCCAGCAGCACTCTTGGGGCAGCTGCCGGTAAAGCTCTCCCCTCCACAGCGGTTTCAGTTCAGCTTTCTTACGGGAATCTAAGACTTCCCAATACACACCCATCCCTACCAGACCTTGTGACACACACAGGACTTGGGAGGCTTCCCCAAGGTCTCCACAGGCCAATATGCTCTCTCTCAGGTAACAATTCCCAACATTTGGAAGTAGCAGGAAAAGCAGCAGCAAAAATGCCCTCTCATTCAGTAGGAGTATGGCTAGGGAACAAGAGCCCTGCTCTGGATGGTTTTTATTTCACACAGGGAACCTGTGGAAGTCCTAATGCTCTGATTCAACTCTAGGATTAGTTCCAGAAACAAAACTCTCTTGGTTTATTTTCCTTTTTTTAAAAAAATAAAAAATTGTTGCAACAGTACCTTACATCTGCCTGCGCTGCATGACTCTTTTCCTCCACAGACATCAGCTTCAGGACCTCTGATGGGGTCCATGCTGAAGCAGGGTGGGAAAACAGAAGCAGAAGGTCTGACTAGCACCACTTCATTACTCTTTGGCTCAGCACCGACTGCAATGAAACATCACTCAGCGGCCACTGTGCACATGTTATCTACCAGAAATGGGACTAATGCTTCCTATAGCATGCAGCTATTTAAAGAAAATAAAATTTAACTGTTCATATTTAAGAAAAGCTAAAAAAACCTCCTCATTCTCATCTTATATTCTGAACAGATCAAGTATCTTTAGTTGAAGTTAAATAAGAGCTGATTAAAGTACTTCACAGTAACAAAAGCTCTAGAGCTTGTATTGCAATTCTACTCTGAAGATGAAACTATAAATAGGAACAAGCAGAGATCCGTGTTTCCAGTGGGATATGCCATCATTGTTACCTCTTCAACATCATTAGTATCTAAGCACCAGCATTTGTGCTCATACTACGCAGGAAGAAAATGCTTTCTCTGTATTTCTAACTGAGCCCACTAAGCTCTTTTGGCCTGACGACCAGAATGGTTCCAGTCACCCACAGGGGAGGCGAACATGACACCCACTGCTCTCCTACTCCAACCTGCTGTTTTCCAGTAGCATCTTACCTTTTTTCTTCTTTGGTTGTTCAAATTCTGGCGTTTCTGGTGATTCAGCATAAGGGTCTGAGGCTTGGTGAACTTCCACCACCTCGGGGATCCCATCAAGTGTGACTGACACGTGTGTAATAGGAGCCACCATATCATCATCTTCAGTTGCACCAAACATAGTTGCTTAAGGGAAAGGGACAACAAGCATATTTTTACACAGCCACAACAAAAAATTTAAACATAAAATGAAACTAAATAAAAAGAAAACTATGACATTTAAGACCTTCGTGGGAGAGAAGACTAGTTCATAATGGCATACATGTACTGGCAACATTATACACAAGTAGAAGTACTACTAAAATAGAAGAAATTCATGATATAATCCACTCCCTGAAAAGGCACAATTATTTGGCGTTGACACATTTGTATTCATATTTCAGGCAATCTGCAGATTTATGTGTATATTCTTTAATCATGGCAACGTAAGCAGACTAATTCTCTATTGGCCAAACAAAACACTGCAATCTAAACCACCTGACTCCATGTCCACCTTTCCTCTCTAAGATTTGATTTGTTCCTTTCCTGTTCAGCTCTGTCATGGCAATGAAATCCTTCATTGCATACAACACTGGATTTCTGATATCCATATTACGTACATAAAGGCTACCCAAAAGGCAAACACTCTTACCAATTCCATGCAACTGTGCTGAACTGAATCCCTCCTCTTTTCACACATGAACAAGACAAATACAGATTTGCTTTTGTAAAAAACTTACATATTCTTTTTTCATCCAACATAGGACCAGGGGAGTCCATATTGAGAAGTGCTTCAGCAGCCTCAATTGTTTCCATTGTTTCATCTCCACTATGACAAGATGCTTCAACTAAAAGCGAGAGAAAAAATAATTCTTAAGCTTAAAGCTTAACATGGTATTTATTGCTATTTCATTTCTAGAAAAAAAAAAAAGGAAGGACATGGTCATCTACTAGATGAGTAGGAACAGGTCAGCTGGGGAGAAAATGCACACTGTATTTATTTAATACGCTACATTTTTCAGATTGTGCATATTAAAAAACCCAAACAAATAAAAAACCCCAATACAAATCCTTTGTTTCCACCCCATCTTTCTAACTCCTCTCTTTGCTGATCAAGCACATGCAGTAAAACACAACACCCATGAACTCTAAGAAATATCACTACCACAAATAATATTCCAGACAGTACCCTTTAAAAAACCCAAAATTGCTAAATTCTTCTTGTGGTGGTCCAAAGGAAGTGAATGCCATAAATAAGAGATGCTCACCAAAAATATCTTAGCATTTAAACTGGAGGTCAGACAAGAAAATATTCCACAACTTCTATTAGAGAACATATGAACTAAAGGTGTAACTGAATCCTTAACCATTCAAATCCCTGGGCATTACAGGTAGGGTTAACAGTGCGGGCTCCAGGAACACACTGGAAAACCAACCCAAAACACGAAAAGCAACAGAGAGGGCTGGCAAACTTGTAAAAAATTTTGACTACTCGAAAATCCCTCATCAGTCTCATGAGGGTGGTCACTAGACAAATACAAAGCTCTTCAGCATTAATTTATTAATAATGTCATCTGAAATTACACATCAAAATAATAAAATAGCATTTTGTAAAATAGCAGCTGTTCAAGAAGATAATACAGGTTTGACTGGAGGAGTATTTTTTTTTCAAAATAACTGTAGCATGACAAGCAAGTTAGATATTAGTTCCAGTACCTGGTACCTATTGTAAATCATTAGGACTATTTAATATATTCTTTCAGAAATTACACTTTCTTGGATGCAAATGCATGGGCCAGGCTTCCTTATCCTTTGATACAAATGAGAAGCAAGGTTGGGGAACTCACTTGCATCTACCAAGTGGTACCAAGGCCGCGTTAGTGTTCCCCTCCCTAGGACGCTAATCAACTCCAGTTACTTTCCCAGTCTGGTAGTGAGTCAGCTTCAGGCCCTCTCTCTGTTTAGCTTTGAGGAATTTCGGGTGGGGCAGGCATCAGAAAAAAAAAAAAAGAAAGGAGACAGACCGACTGACAGAGCAAGCGAAAATGCACCATAAAACAGAACACAATGACTTTGGAACATTCCTTCTTAGCATAAAAGCAAGAGGTTTACACCAGAATTTCTATACTTCAAAACACCATAAAAATAATTGAAATATCACTGTTACAACAAACCACCCAGCTCACAAGCACGAAACAATCACACAATTAAAAAAAACAACCAAACCAAACCAAACAAACCCAGCTTCACCCCAAATATTTACAGCTTCAGCAACGGTATTATTAAGAGAGGGCAAAGATGAACGCAGATATTCACAGACCAGCCCTACCTCCTCCACCCAGCTGTGATCTACAGGCAGCACACTGAGCTCAGGAGAAGCCTCCTTGCCCTCTGGATTTTTTATTGATCTTAGTCCTACTGTGCCCCAGGCTAAGACAGAATAAAGTGGATGAGTGTTGGGAGCCCCCAATTCACCCAGTAACTCACACTGTCGCTACAGGACCGTACCTTGCACAGACATTCAGACAGTTACGGATTTGCACCTTCTGGCTGACATCTCCAAACAAGCTTAAGAATGAGAAAGGCAAAGCTGAGAAGGAGGAGCAGTGTGAAGAGAACAGGAGAGGTAGTGAGTATGGACGAAGGTCCTGGCTGGGGAAGCCATAGAGTGAGGTGGGGCACCAAACTGCTTACGATTCTGTTGTGCATCTTGCAGGCTCAGGAGCTCCGCTGCAGAGCCTCTCAGCGCCAAGAGGCCAACAGCATCCCTCAGGAATACCCAACCATCTGTGGAGAAGACCAAACCAAGCGCAGCCCAGGCAGTCTGCAGGCACTCTCACGCTTGGCCCAGCAGTGCTAACTTGATTGCTTCTGATTCTCAGTTTTATCTGGATGGGAACTTTCCACACCATCTATCCTCAAAATGAAGACCACAGTAAGGGTGTCACCCGAAATACAGGCACATGGCACTGCCAAAGCAGCTGCCATCAGTTCTGATGTCATCTGCGTGGACAGGTAACCTGCCACGATCCAGCTCGGCCAAAGCCACGGAGCAGGACTGGTTTATGCTGCCACATATAATTTAAAAGTCAGTAGTGGTACCCTCTGGATCTCAGTGCTGTGGATGGGGATGAGGGAGTAGCCACTGTTTGCTCTTTCCTTGGGGAGAGCTGTGTCAAGGTTTAGGGCCAGGGCAGCCCACTAGACCTGTAACAGATGCTCTCTGTTAACCCCCCTCCTTCCTCAAAGGGGAAGAGAAAAGGAATCAGGGAAAGAAACTTACTGGTTAGAAAAGGAAACTAGAACAGCTTTAACGAAAACGAAAATAGTAATAATGGAATATATACAAAACCAGTATTGAACCTAACCCCCTCTGACGGCAATTATGTCACTGTCACCACTGGTGCTGTGGAGCAGGCACCAGGAAAGTCCCGAACTGGGCCCAGCAGCAGATGGGAACCAAGTTCAGGAGCTGGATTCTGGTACTGGATTCAGGAGCACACCAATAGGGATCAAAGGCAGAGTGTACAGATTGAAGAAGCAAGGAAGAAGTCGGAAGAGCCAAGCAAGAGCCAAGAGAAGCCCTTGTGATCCTCAGATGTAAACCGAATATGATGTATATGGGTTGGAATAGCTTATTGGTCGGTTTAGGGTCACCTGTCCTATCCACTCCTCCCTGCAGGTGCGACCTTTTACTTTCTGTATCCCCCAACACGACACACAAGATCTAGCAGTGGCCTTGGTCTGCACACCAATCCTTGGTACTAACTCTAAACATGGAGTGTTATCACTGCCAGAAGCAGCCACTGCCTGCGAAAACAGGCTGCTGATTTCAGTTAAGTGCAGTTAGTTAAAGGAACTAAGCTGAAAAGTAGAATCACTGAACAGAATTGTTCTGTTCTAACCCAAATCAGGACACAGCTGCATGAGAAGCAAAACCAAAACGTGAAACCTGCTTGCTTTCAGGTGCCAAGGCAATGGAGCAAAGTCAATTCTTCACTCTGAGTACTGGCAGGCAAGGCAGAGGTCGCCAGCCTTACAAGGCTCTTACACCATGTGGCTAGAAGTTGACTATCCATATCCAAGACTAATGAAAGTAACCATATATATATAACTTAAATATAGAAATTAATATAATTCGATGCTCACAAAAAACATAAGGAGCACCAACTATCTGCCTATTCGCAGATTTAGAATGGCAGAAAGTTTCTTAACCACATTAATGCCCTTGGTAACACTCTTCAAACCTGTTCTTAGAAGATGACTTCACAAGGTGGTTTGAGTCAAATTAATAGTTCCCTGTTGCTGAAAAAAACAAACAAACAAACAAAAAAATGGGGCTGCAGTTCTTTCTCCCATCTCTGTGCCTGGTTCACGATTCAAACTCCTGTCACTTCACACAATCCAGGCTTCACGCTTTTTTGATCACGTAGCAAGGCAATTTAGTTTTATGAAATGGCTGAAGTTTTCGGGGTGTTGTGTTGCTGGGTTGGCAGGTTGAATTACAACTCAAGAGCAAAGATAAACAAGGTGTGAGGCAGTGCAGGGATGGAGACCACTTCTCTGGCCTACTAAGCAGCAAGATGCTAATTTTCATCGCTCGACTTGAGACAGTGCGTAGAGATAACAAATTCATCTACCAAAGGAAAGTTGGTGTTTGTTATTTTAGGTTTTCTCTTAATGTTGCAGAAAGGTATTCCAATCATTGTCAGTTATGATACAGTCACAAATTTAAGATCTGGGACGCAATAGTTTCTGTCTTACTCTTTGGCAAAGGCAAAGCCAAAAGAATGGTGGTGGTGGAGGTCATTTCTGAGAAGCATTAAAATTCAAATGTTATTGTAAATAGGTAGAAATGTTAAAAAAAAAAGAAAAAGAGGGAAAAAAAAANAACTTCATTTTTTTCCCAGGGTGCTCTACAAGTTCTTGTTTATCTGAGCAAGCCACAAATGTCAGCCTCTGTATCTGCACGGTGATTACAGCCCAGTTACTGAGAAGGCAGGTTTGCTATGAATCAGCGCTCGCCGTTAGCACAAGGCTTGCCCAAACACAGCTTTCGGCTCTTCCCACCTGGTGGTAAGAGAAATTGTACCTCATGCTAGAAGCTTCCTGCCTCAGTCCGAAGTCCTGCTTTCCCTACCCCTGCCTAGTGGGTTTTTCGAAAGTTTTGCACCACTTTCAGCAACCCCGTCCTTCTCCTGTTGCTTCCCTGGTGGTCGGCAGCTCTAGAGAGCAGCCAAGACAAGTCCTTGTCCAGGCCGAGATAAGGGCTGTGCTGGTCACAGCTGTGTTCAAGTTCACTGCTAGTTTTCCTATAAACAAAAACAGGGACCGCAGAGCCTCAAAGTAACATCAGAAGAAATGTGAAGTTGCCAAACGTAGAAAGAGATCCACTAAACATGGACAGAGTCTCCTTTTGCAGAACAGCTAGCTGTTAAATTTAAGCAACTGCTTTTTAGTATCTACTCTGAGCTGACTGTTAATGATTCTAGAATCATATAATGGTTTGGGTAGGAAAGGATCTCTAAAGGTCATCTAGCCCAACCCCCCGGCAGTGAGCAGGGACATCCTCAACCAGATCAGACTGCTCAGAGCCTTGTCAAGCCTCACTTTGATTATCTCCAGGGATGGGGCCTCAACTACCTCCCTGGGCAACCTGTTCCAGCGTTTCACTACCCTCATGGTAAAGAATTTGTTCCTAACATCCAATCTAAATCTGCCCTTCTCTAATTTAAAACCACTGTCCCTCATCCTGTCACTACAGGCCTTTGTAAACAGTCCCTCTCCAGCCTTCTTGTAGGCCCCTTTCAGGTACTGCAAAATCGACACTGGAAAACTGAGTTTAAGAAAACAGGGATTACAGGAGACCTACGCACCACCTTTCTTTTTGTTTTGTTTTGTTTTAAATAAAGTTTTACAATTTGTAAAGAAAATTACCTCATTGGTGAGCTAAACAAAAAACCCTCACTGTTTTCAACCAGATGGAAAGCGCAGCAGCGAAAGATTTCTTTACAAAGTAATTGAAACCGTACCCCTTTTTATTTTTTTTTACAACTGGCACTTCATCTACTCAAAATCCTCACGGATTAACACTATGAAGTTGAGTTTCCACCTAACAACTCCTTTGGATGTCTTTGTAGCATCGCAAATGATCACCGAAAATGCTGGATTTGTGCAGGACNAAAAAAAAAAAAAAAAAAAAGAAAAAGAGGAAAAAAAAAAAGAAGAGGAAAGGAAAAAAGGAAAAAAGGTAAGAAAAAAGCGGGGAGAAGGAAGAAAAGGTGGGAGAAAAAATGGCGAGAGGGAAAAAAAAGAGGGTAGGAAAAAAAGGAGGGTGGAAAGGGGGGAGGGGGAAGGGAGAGGACAGGGAGANCAAACGTAGAAAGAGATCCACTAAACATGGACAGAGTCTCCTTTTGCAGAACAGCTAGCTGTTAAATTTAAGCAACTGCTTTTTAGTATCTACTCTGAGCTGACTGTTAATGATTCTAGAATCATATAATGGTTTGGGTAGGAAAGGATCTCTAAAGGTCATCTAGCCCAACCCCCCGGCAGTGAGCAGGGACATCCTCAACCAGATCAGACTGCTCAGAGCCTTGTCAAGCCTCACTTTGATTATCTCCAGGGATGGGGCCTCAACTACCTCCCTGGGCAACCTGTTCCAGCGTTTCACTACCCTCATGGTAAAGAATTTGTTCCTAACATCCAATCTAAATCTGCCCTTCTCTAATTTAAAACCACTGTCCCTCATCCTGTCACTACAGGCCTTTGTAAACAGTCCCTCTCCAGCCTTCTTGTAGGCCCCTTTCAGGTACTGCAAAATCGACACTGGAAAACTGAGTTTAAGAAAACAGGGATTACAGGAGACCTACGCACCACCTTTCTTTTTGTTTTGTTTTGTTTTAAATAAAGTTTTACAATTTGTAAAGAAAATTACCTCATTGGTGAGCTAAACAAAAAACCCTCACTGTTTTCAACCAGATGGAAAGCGCAGCAGCGAAAGATTTCTTTACAAAGTAATTGAAACCGTACCCCTTTTTATTTTTTTTTACAACTGGCACTTCATCTACTCAAAATCCTCACGGATTAACACTATGAAGTTGAGTTTCCACCTAACAACTCCTTTGGATGTCTTTGTAGCATCGCAAATGATCACCGAAAATGCTGGATTTGTGCAGGACTGCACCTAAACTCTCTTTGCCTTCATTCTCCTACCTGACCCGCTTGGCTTGTACCACGAACACTAGAGCTTCACCAGATGCATAGGCCAAATGCTACTGAACTTTGACAGGCTGTAAAATAGCTTCTGGAATGGTTATTAAGGACTGCTTTTGATCTATGAAAATGCACGCTCCCATGCTCCCTGTTCAGACTAAGGCACAGGGCATCGAAGCACAAATTTTCTGTCCCTCCTCTCTCATCTTCTCTCAAACTGTCTCAGAGCAGCTGCTTCCCTAATCCCATGAAAAACAACACCGGAGCAGGTGAACCACAAAATGGCAGTGTTTGATTGCTATTTTTCTAAATTAAACTGGCCAGACATGCCAAAGTTTAATAAAAATAAATTAATAACAACAATTAAAAAAAAATGTTTTCAGGAAATTACATAATCCAATTAGTTCCTCTTTCCTATGCACTTTATAACTGTAATTAGTCACATTAGTAAAGTACATAAAACGTAGCAAATTTTACCATCTGACAGGGTGGCTTAGAATTTATTCTGCAACAAAACATTATCTCCTTTATTTATCAGGAGAAAAAAAATATTCTGTATTCCCTTTAAACTTCAAAGCCAAATGCTCCCATTTATTTTGTTCGTCATCCATTACTACATGATGGTTAATCATTTAAAATCCTATAATATTGGCAACAAACTGATTCTGTAAATTGCCATTGCAGTTTGTCCAAGGAAAAGTGCTTTTAAAGAGGAGAGTGATACGGCAACTCTGCCTATTCATTATAAAAACATTAGAGTGTGAGTATTAACATAACTAAAAAGCTGTTTGTTCGCAATCTTTAAGCGGGGTTTCATGTGGAACAAATGCTGTTCTTAAGAGTTTTCTGTAGGTTGTAATTTATACTACAGGTAAGTATCCACCAATGTGCAATAGCTGTGGTTTTGAAGGGCTAAAGCTACATCCTAGAGATAGAAAAACCTACCAGCATCTATCGTTCTCCAGATAAATCCCTAAAAACTAATTGCTTCAGTTTCAGGAGACCTACTGCTAATTTCTGTTAATTTAGGAGAAAAGAGAAGCTTAGTCTATGAGTCATAAAATGCTACTGAAAAACTGGTAACTTTAGAAAAAAACAAAACTACAAATCTTTCATATTAAGCAGCCATTTCTCAGTAATGATATGATAGTTTCAATTTTGTTTTGCTGTGAACTTCGTCTTACAAATATTTTAATGTGTAATTAGCACAGCCTTTACAATGTCTGATCCTCTCTTAAAGGCGTAACGTGGAAGTGACTGCAGAGTCTGGTACAAACTTCAAAGAGCAAAACAACGCATTTCACTGTTGAGACCAAACGCCCCATGGAAAAAAAAAAAAAATCAAGAAGTGAACTTCAAAGAAAGGAGGGGTAAAAAGGCAGCTGAAAAATAGAGTAGGTGGGAAATTTCAGTTATGATTAGCACCATTTCAGAGGCAGCCTGCGGCAAGCCCTGCTTGAACCGGGTCTCTGCCACAGCAGCCTGGCAGTCCAAGTGGGCAGCTGCATCCACAGCCAACGCCTGCCTGCTACAGGCAGGCGAGCTCCCTCTCCAGAGTCCTCTCCTCACCTCCTGTGGGGTGACTTTGCACCCCTAGGTCCCTGAATTCTGCCCCACTTGGGTCAGGTTTGATAGCTCCCTGACAAAAACCAGAGGCTGAGCTGACAGTGCTGCCCATCTCTAACATCAGGAGTGGGAGTTTTCAGCAGTGGTGCTGCTCCCTTCCTGGCCTGGGCTTGTCCACTTTCTTTTCCACAGAAACCCACAGCAGGCACAGTAGGTAGCGGGATGGAGAGTGTAAAACAGAAAACCAATTAACATCTCCTTCACAACAATAATCTCTGCAAAGTGGTAGTTCTGCTTTTCTAAGGACTTTGCCTTTAAAGAAAACCAGATTGCTTGAACTACAATGGATGATGGGAACAATACCCTACTTGTCTGCCTCCAAAGTATCCCAGAAGCCCTTGGACACCATCGGTTACAAGGATTACATATTTTCAGGCTCTGGCAGCAATCTGCAAACGCTTCTCATGTGACTAGTAACAAAAAAAACCACCCCAAAACATTAACGAGAGCAGTCACAAAAGTGGAGTTTCACAATTACTCATGCAAGTAAAAACTCACACACACTATATTACAGTGACTATGGATTCATAAAAATGATCCACTATGAAAAATTCACATGGCCGCATTAAGCGGTGCTTAAGTAACACGCTGAGGAAATGCCAGTTGCAGTGTGAATAATTAATATGAATAGCAAGCGAATAGTTGGCAGGAGGTCTCAACTTGAAATAATGTTTAAGTATGTAAAAACCTTCTTGAATAATCAGCTAACTTATTTGTATGGTCACAGTCTGTTCATAGATAATTCACTACTATATAAAAAAAATAAAGGATTCATTAACAGCTCGTGTCAATTTACACTGTGAACTGTTCCTTGTGTCAAGTTTTGTTGAGTTTTTCTTTTGCATTTGATGGTAAAAAATTGTATCAGACTATGCCTTTGGAAATAATGTCAAAAGCATGATTGAAACCAGCAAGCTGTCTCCAGCCCTGGAGACAGGCCAGGTGTGGAGCCAAATGGCTGAAAGAAGACATCGAAACAGATCGTCTCTCTGTATCTATCCCACTTTTCAGTCTTGTCCTCCAAAAATGCTTCAAATACATGCATTCAGTGAGGGGGTGTTATTTTTCAAAAACGGGACACATCTTTGAGTTTTCCTCTTGAGAACTGTTTCCTCTTTGAGGCTACCTTTTCTAAAACAATTGACACACAACATCTGTATTTTAGGCATTAACCGTTGTTAGAGATCCAAAACGAATACTATGCTGAGCATAGTTACACCAGGAAGCCATGCTAAGGTGTACATTTTATAGCTAATTGTATACTCTCGGGAAGCTAAAAGCAGTTTATCTATTTATTCAAGCCGCATACTCCCGCTTTTTGGGGCATACATTTACACAGGTACGTAACCAACCATTAAATAAGAGTAAACAAATCCCACGAAGAGCAAAGAAAAACCTTCCTGGTACTCTGAGCAGGACTCTGTCTTAATCCCTGTTGATCGATGACACTCTTCACCACTATCAGTCGTGCAGCTGGGATTGCAAGCCACCTGCTAACAGTATTAATGACATTTTCTCTGTCTCGTACAGAATTAAGAGCATTCAATTCTGCTATAATTTTGTTTCCCAGGGTTTTTTTGTCATTAAGCTTTTTTCCCCACCATTAGCCGCAGCCATCTTGGTGTAAAAGATATGTTTTTATTGCTAACCTGTGAGGGTGATACCATCATCTTCTATGATTTGCTCTTCTGCGACGTCCAGAGAGCTCTCAGTAATCATGTCACTAGGCTCATCCACGCAGGTTAAGCCAGAGTAGTTATGCAGGAGGTCTGCGCTAGGAACATGCTCCACAATGACAGCCGGGAAAATAGATGGATCACCAAGCTGGAGGGTAGAAAAAAAAAAAGAAAATTAAAATAAACAGTAGTTAGACTATATCCAATCTAACCCCCTACTGATTAGTACTTTAACAGGCCTACACACGTCACTTGAATATTAGACCATCAGGAGGAAGTACCAAAGAACAAAATTATTTTTAGCACATAAAACAGTGTGCCACTATGGCCAGAGGCTGAATATCACTGTAGTACCTACTATTTTTCACTTTAGTAGGTAATAACAAACTCCCAAGACATTATTTTGCAGCGTAAAAACTGGCAATACAGAGGCGAGTAAATGCTAAACCTTGCTGACTATAATACTGGGCAAGCAACTTGCTGCAAGCACCTTAATCTTCTGCTCTTCCCATCAAGATAGGGGTGCAGAAATCCTTTGGCTGTTAGGACAGGATGAATCATAGAATAGTTTGAGTTGGAAGGAACCTGAAAGATCATCTAGTTCCAACACAGACGAAGCTCTCGCAGGCACCAAGCTTCTCATGAGACACTAGTTGAAGACCACTATTGTCGGGGACACTAGCTACCAGAGCAAAGGGTGTAAGAGGGCGTGCTTGATATGTGTGCTGTAATACCTTCCCTCTCCAATTCTTATGGCTTTAGTCACTTGATGCTACTTCTCCTCTGCTTTCCTTCCTAAATCTGCTTTCAGACATCATCCTTTTGTCTCGACAGTTATTTTGCATCACATATAGAAGAAAAGAGACAGCTGGGAAAACAGCAATCAAGCTGACTGGCAATGATAATAAGATGCAGACTCTGAAAAGGCAGCCATTCAACAGGAAGAGGTTTTCAGAAAATACCATTCAGTACAGACACAGTATTTTCCAAAGCGAGTCTTTTAAAATGTCATTTGCAGGAAGAAAGTCATAGCCTATGATAGCAGAGCAGGCTCAAAGAAATCCTAGTGTAACTCTTAGGTTCCCTCTCTCTCACTATAAAAATAAATCACATTATTAATGTGGCAAGCTTAAAAAACAAGAAAACAAACCAAAAAGTTAATAAAACATGCTTCTGAGAAAACGAGTAGATGTACGCTTGGTCTCACTTTCCACGAGAGAGCACTGATACGCACGGATCAAGTATTTTTTTTATTTAACCACACGAAGAAAAAACCTCAAGTATATGATTATGAGCTCGCTTAGGGATTGCTCATGTCTCACGGTCTTGCTGCTACGTACACCAGTGCCAACAGAAAAGAGCTATGGTCTTGACACAGACAATGGCTATGGGAGTAAAACTTCTCCTAGGGAAGAGTCTGGACACAAGTACTGAAAGTAGAAAAGTACAGTTACAAATTTTAAAAGGCAGCAATTACCACTTGAAATTGGCTGTATTTTGTAAAACATGCCTCAGCAACAACTCTGATAAAGGGCAATCAGGAAAAAAGGAAAAAATAAAAAACAAAACTAGTATTTCTATGGCCTTTTGTCATGAACAGTCTGCTACAAACCTAACAAAACCAAAAGCCAACAGATGAACACAAAACCTACCTACTCTGCCAAACAAAGACTTCAAAACAGAATAACATGGTAGGAGATCAATAAAAATGAACAAAGGTCAGACCAGTTAAAACCCCTTGTGAAATCATGTTGCCAGATGGTGGGCGTATAACTAGTCAAGCAATGGGACAGCTTTCACCCCACACCTTTGTGGCCACCTCTATCCAAGTTTTCTTCTTGCTGTGGCTGAGAAACCAGGAATCACTGGCGGTCAAGAGGTCCCTGCTGTTCCTCACAAAGATCCTGTTCATATTGTGCAACTTGTTTGTTTGCTGACCTCAACATGCCTGATCCTATTTGCTTCCAGGCAAGAGCAAACAAATTGATTTGTTTAAAAGCTACCTCCATCAAAAAGGCAAAGCACTGTAAAGACAGAAGAAAAATACTGTATGCATTTAAAAAAAAAAGTTTTATTTTCAACTATATGGTCCATACACTAGAAGGAAGATGGCCAACTACAGGCTGATCATTGAGATACAATTCATGCTCTAAAAATAGTTTAAATATCTGAGTTTCAGTAATATTTCATAGAATATAACTTTTAGGATATATGTTACATATATCTTACGCTCATATATATAACTACATGGAAAAAAAATAAAAATTAAAAGGATTACATACAACACTCCAGTCGGGCTCCTGTCGCCCGCAAGCAAGAAGCGTACATGGTTTGCAAGTACCTGTTCAGTATTCTACTGAGTAAGTGAAAACTATGGATTATAGGTATAGAAGATGCAAGTAAGACGACTTCAGTCTTCTCATCCTGCTCTAGCTCATAGACACTTAAGGGTGAAGTTCATCTCACCTAACTTCAGACAGCTGTAGGCCAGGCACTTGAACTTGAGCTATGAACTCTGTGTTTCCTTCAGAGCCACCAGAGAGAAATGGGTATTTCTAGAGCACAATTTCCATGCCCAGTTTTAGGCTCCTGTGCTATGACGGGATGAATCATGCCCTAAAAACACCTACCCCTTTCCATTGACTATAAAAGGGTGGAGGGGTTGGGGTGTCTATTTCTGATGGAGGCGTCCATCTCCTCCTGCATGCTCAGCAGCAAATGGCCAACTGCCACCCAGCTACGTCTTCAAAGGGAGGTGCTCCTTCATCCCTGCTGCCGCCGCTGCCCCAGCTCGATACCGGCAGCATCTTTGGCAACATATCGAGTTGTCCGTGCTTAGGATAAACCTCGTGTTAGCTTCATCTGGATAAAACAATTACTCTGGCTCAGCACCATCCTACTCTAATAACTGATGTTCACGTCACTGACTTGGCCTCCAAGAGGCAAAGCCACCTCCAGTACTGCTGTTATTCTTTAGTGGGGACAAGTCATAAAAAACTGTTTCAGAATAAGCAATGAAACACAGATAAAACCAGCTGATTGTCACACGCTTTTCAGCTCAATCTCTCAAAGCCCTATTCATATTACACTCTACTTGTCACTCTGCTGTGAAACCCAATTAGAAAAGCCCAAGCACTCATGTGTTACTGAAACACGCTTCCCACTGACCAAAATGTTTCCCGTGGTAGCGGGCAGTGCTGCCGTCACGTGTTTCAGCAGCAGTTGGTTTGACCCGTACGATCAGACGTGATCTGATCTGCAAGGTTAAGCTGTATTTTCACCATGTCTAGAAACAGCCATCACACATATACTCCAAGAGCTAGAGAAGTCCCCATGGCAAGGGAATAGCTCGTTGCTTGAATTCAGCACTGGACTGTCCGAGTCCAGTGCTGAATACAGTGCTGATACGCTATGCTTCCAAAAGATCAGAGACGACCAGAAAAGCATTCCCTCGCGGTAAGACACTTTACATGTGGTTTTCTTTAAATTAATAACAGTTTGAAACTGGAAGAGTCAGAGTAAGTATCACTTTTTGTGGCTTTTTATTTTAAAACAGTTGTTACATCTGCTTCCAACTCACACCTTACGGGGCTACAACTTAGGATTTTCTTTCCTGCCATGCCTGTGAAAAGGAAACACTAGAATAAATATACAACACGCTTTGAGAGAGAAAAGCATTCACTCAGCTGCAAACAAATTTAATTTTAAATACATTTTTGCAGAAACCATCACTACATTTTTTTTGTAGAATATTTGCAATTGGTTATGGCTTCACTAACAAGCATTTTTAAGTTTTAGAAACTACTACTAACGTACGCATGACTGTTGAAAAGTAAAATCTCACACCTCAGTTCTTTTATGTTCGTGATTTCATTGAAAGTGCCTGAATCCCAGCTGAGAGCCAAGCTAAAGCTTCCTGTAGCTTTATGTTGCAAAACACAAGAACAACTTTATACACATTTAGAACTGCAGAATTCCTCACTGTATTTTATCTATGAGCCAGTCCCGTGGACTGGCCTTTAACAATATGGAGGAGTGTAAAGCTTCAGACAGATGCTGAAGTCCATGGAAGATTCCATGAGCAGGTCCCTGAAAGCATCAGTCATGCTTCATGACCCCCTGAAAAATGAATCCTGCCTTCCCTCCAGGGGCTGAAGGCAGCAATCTTCCTTCTGGCTCTTAGATTCTTCTTGAGTGTTTAACATGCTGACAAGCTGTTTCTTTTTTTCTCTGAGAATTTTCTCATCAGCTGTCACCAACTGACAGAAGATCACACCACCATCCTGGTTGTGGAAATGGAAAATAAGGAAGGGGATTTCTTCTGTTCTGAAGGTACTGTCTTCTCATATTGCAAGTCCTCTAAGAAAGAAAAAAACGCCAGGAATACAGTGACTAGCTTCTAACTGGTGCTGAATAAATTTTGTGCAAGTGAGTGAGTGGTGGGAAGAAAGGCATGCAATAGAACAGGAGCAGGGAAAAGGATATGGGATAAAAAAAAAAAAAAAAGAAGAAAGAAATCTCAGTTAAAAAAACCCTCTTTTTTTTTTTTTAACAGATCAACAGAATTCAGACTTGCAATACAGTTGGCCATTTATTTAAAAACAAAACAAAAACTCCTAATTGAAACTAGGTAAAGTGACCTTGGTTCCTAGAAAATGAGCTTCAGTTTTTTCTTGCTGAAGGTTCCTGTGCCAACAGCAGAGGCAGCCTCTTGGCTTCAAAGGCTTGACTTCATGGCCAGCATCTGAGAAATGACCAAGTTTCACAGAGGAATGCTGGAAGCGGATAAATCATAGAATGATTTGGGTTGAAAGGGATCTTAAACATCGCCTAGTTCCAACCCCTTTGTCATAAGCAGGGACACCTTCCACTAGACCAGGTTGCCAAGGCCCTATCCAACCTGGCCTTGAACACTTTCAGGGAAGGGGCAACCACAACTTCTCTGGGCAGCCTGTGACAGTGTGTCACCATCCTCACAGTAGAAGATTTCTTCCTAGTATCTAATCTTGATCTACCCTCTTTCAGTTTAAAGCCATTAGCCCTCATCCTATCACTATATCCCTGATACAGAGTCCCTCCCCATCTTTCCTGTAAGCCCACTTACAAGTACTGAAAAGCAATTAGATGTCCCTAGAGCCTTCTCTTCTTCAGTCTAAACAACTCCACCTCTCTCAGCCTGTCCTCACAGAGGAAGTTCTCCAGCCCCCGATCGTATTTGTAGCCCTCCTCTAGACCTACTCCAATAGGACCATGTTCTTCTTACACTGGGGGCCCCAGAGCTGAACGCAGTACTCCAGGTGAGGTCTCACCAGAGTGGAGTAGAGCAGCAGAATCAACCCCCTCAACCTGCTGGCGGCACTTCTGGTGCAGCACAGGACATGACTGACTTTCTCAGCTGCAAGGGCACATTGCTGGCTCATACGCAGTTTTTCATCCACCACTACCCCCAGGTTCTTCTCCACAGGACTACTCTCAATCCACTCAACATCCATCCTGTATTTGCCGCTTGCTTTCCTGAGGCAACAACCACATTACGGATCTCGTAATAATTTCCTTAAATTCTTCATAAAACTGCAAGTAGCTAAGGGGAGTACTTTCTGCAGGAGCTGTAAATAGCTAAAATATGCAGACCTTGGCCTTGACTAGGTGACTGACTGTTTCAGAAAGCCCATGGCAACGCCAGGGAACATGGAAGAGCAAACCAAGGCATGAGACGATGTGCAGAAATCATGGCCCAGCCTAACAGCTTGGACCCCTCTTTCTCAGAAAAAGGAATGAGACAAATATCCTTCAGAGATACAGAAGGTGTCTTCAGGCACAGGTTACTACATACTTCAGAGCCACTTGAGAGAGCACCTGTTGGTACAGAGCAGTCATGCTGGGGACCTTGCTAGCTATTTAATGGTTGCAATGATTCAGCATGTCCCTGGCACCAATTACAACTTCCTAGTATAGATTCAGCCTCTGTGAACGCTTTTATTCAGCTCTTTAAATCAGCAATGTCCTGATCGAATACCATGCTAACTCCAAGTTAACAAGCAGCTGAATGAAAAGACATTAAAAGATGATGCAAAGATGAAGAAAGGCAGTTTTAGCAGTGTCAATCACTCAGACAAAGCCTGTAGGAGCTTCCCCCAAGTCTTATATGTTCAGTCTCATTCTCAAAAAAAAAAAAACAAACAACAAACCAACAAACTAAATCAACCCACAAGATGAAAAGAAAAAAAGCAAACCATCTATCTGATCAGGACCTCTGACACATAGCAGCAGTCAGTCATCAGTAGGATTAGTGAAAGCAACTTGTTCCCTTCTCAAAATTAAGAGGACATTTTCATCCCTTTTCTTCCTTACCACACCTGCACAATGCGATAAACGAACCCTCCAAGAAAAAATAAATAAATAAATAAATAAATAATCCTACTTTCTACTCTGAAAAGGATAAAACTGATAAGAGAGAGCTTTTCCCGTTCACACAGGGCCACATGACTGAGTCCCTCTCCCATTGGCGCCTGTCACTGTCTGAATGCTTACATTTGCAAACGGACTGTTCATAATTTATGGTTGTTTAACCAAGACTTACAAAAAAAAAATAGAAAAGAAAATAGCTATGAATTATGACTTCCCTGAAATACTGAGTATATCTAGACCCTTGAACCTCCCCCCACAGCTGTTCCATGTCCTGACAGCTTTTGGCACAACAAGGCTCCAGGCAAAGCTCTGACAAGAAGAAAAGTACCAAAGTTTTTGCAATGCCAGCTTTTGGGGGAATCACAAAAATAATCATTGCAAAGATTAGTTAAATGACACCTGTGCATACACATGTCCCTTTTGTGTATCGATGAAGCTCATTGCTTTTGAGCAATGCAGCACTTCTAGAGCTAAAATTTTTGCAAAGTACTCAAATTGTGTTACCCGTTTATTAATTGCATTTACAACTAATCTGTCCGGAATTTTAAAACTTCAGGAGCAGCAACAGCTCCTATGTTGTAAGAAGCAGAACATCCAGGAATAAGGAACAACCAATAAGCAATCTTTCCGGGTTAATTTTGTACGGTAATTCCTCGTTTGAAACAAATCTTGTTCCAGCTTCCCAGATCTTTTCCTATGCAGGACTCATTTTCTACAGCTACTTAGGATCTACTTTTGTGCTGCCTGCATCTTTGGTATCTGAATTTAGTCAGCCCATTGATTTAAGAGGAGCTTGCACCCGACTGTTTACAGCGATGGACCTTCTGCTATGTGCTCTCTCTCTTTGGCCTTTTGCATCTTTGATTTCATGACCTTTAGGGTATGCTGCAGGATGCCTTCTTCCCTTAGGCTTGATCTGCAGTAGGATTTATAAGGGTTATGAGATAAATGCCAAGGTTGAGTCTGTGTTGGAGCTGGAGGAAGCTCTGTTTAGGGGGTTTTGGCTGCCCTGTTGAGTGCTCTGTAGTATTTTTAAAGTTTTTCAGGTGAGCATCTGAAGAAATTGCAAGAGTCAGAAAGCATAGCTAAACTGAACAAAAACCCCCCATGTTTCTTTGCACTACCCCTACCAGAAAACACACTGAAGTAGCTCTTCCCATCTCAATTCTCCCCTCTCCCACTGACTTGTAAACCAAAGCCAGCGACGAACAACAAACAGAGGTAATAAATACGGCTCGTTTTCAACTATGTTTGTGCAATTCCCATATCTAAATCCCCAGGCTGCCACAAGCTCTGGAAAAATACAGGGAAGGAAGTTACATTACTAGTTCCACCCAAAACTGAGTTAGCACTTTAGACAGACAACACTCAATTAATTGAAATGATTGCATGACTCTGACAGCAGAAACACAGCCAGATATTCAGCCATATAGAAAACCCACAGATAAGATTATAAAGCCAGAAGTACTTTGAAAGAGAGGAGGATAAATGCTTTTCACATTTACAAAAAGAGGAACAATTTGCCGGGGCATTTCTCAGCCTTTTAGGAACTGTCTCTCCACAGTACCCTGAAACGTAATTTCTTGTTAATAAATGCAAATCCCTACTACTAACCACTCCCTATAGCTGCCTGATTTTTACAATAAGAATCCTTCACTGAAGCCTCAGGACTCACAGGATGTGGTTTAGACAACTAACACCTAACGAAGAGCCTCCTCAGATAGAAACAGATATTTTTTTTTTCCCCTGCAGTGTGAAAAAAAACAATTTAAATTACTTTGAAGCTTGTTTCTGAACAGCCGGCATAAAGTAACACCATTTAGAAACCAAATCTGTAAAAACCAAGGAGCAGGGACCTCCTGTTCCTTCTAGTCACCCGTAGTGTGACCGCTACTTTTATGCAGAATTTTACCCCAGCATACTAGGAAAGTTAAAACTACCATCAAATGCCAGAATTTGGGGAATTCTGCATCACAAATGGATGGATTCTACTGGTGCAAATCAGCAACCCAAGGAAAAGATTTCTGGAAGAAGATGTCTCTGTAATACTGCAGAAGCTGTAACATTTCAACCAGTCTCCGTTCTGCCCGTGCAAGTTACAGGAAGCAACAGGAAGCTTTTGAAACAGCACAAAGATCTGCTGCAACAATAATGACCTCAGTGTTAGCTTTTTTTGTGTTTTATATCACAATTTTCCCTCAGGTTTTCACAATATTCCTAGCACCAACAATGAATATGGTTTCTTACACTGCCCCATACCTGCTGCTCATCCTCCATGACGTTGCTGGCAAATTCGAACACCAGTTCATTCTGTTGCACAACTGCTGCCATAATAACACATTCCCAGGTCTCAGCTCCACAAGCAAAGAAAAATGTTCTTGAACGCGAAAGAATGGAGAGTGTCACCAGGGTCCAGCTGGGCAGAAAGGCAGGCTCACGAAATGAATCAAGTATCGGCGTTTGTATTTCTTAGATCATTGGTATTGCTGGGTTCTTCTCTTCTCAAAGGGAAATAAACCAAGGGAAATCCTTTTCTGAATTGTTCTTCCCACCTTGACAGCCCACCTTTATCACTGTGGAGGTGGAAAAAAAGAAACATGTTATAATTAAGAAATAATTGCTTTAGCTGTGTGAAATAGTAGCAGTCGAAATAAAGTTTGCTCTGAACTGTAACTGTTCTACCTAACTCCAAGGAAGTCAGGCACTTATCTCTTCAGAGGTACTACTTTTGCTGATTAATACATGTGAATTTAGGTTTCCTTAAAAATAAAACTACTTCAGGAAGCAAGACATCAATTTCAAAGTGTTTCATATTACAAGAGTGAGACTAAGAAAAAGTTATGAAAATTAACAAAAAGAAAATCCCTCTTTTCATTTGATTCATATATGCAGTTTTCCCATGCATTAGCAACTCTCACCTTTAAGGTATATTCAAAGTAAAAACACAAAACCCAGACTGACCTACTCAGCTGTAGGATCTCTCAAGTGTATCACCTTTCTTCTCATAAACAGTTCAGATTTAGCAAAGCTGTTATTTTGCAAGTAAAATGCTCTAGATCTTGATTCCCCCGGTGTCAAACAGATGAAACCACTAAATAAAGTCTTTGCACAATCCAGAGAGTCCCCGAATTCCTACGTGAAGTAGCTTCTTGCTAAAAACGCACTGTAAATGTATCCTTATCTCTAACACAGACTCAGAAGCAGCCGGAAGGAAACAGTACTGACCACGTCACGGCAAATTAGAACAGGCAAAAAACTGCACAGTACAATAGCAAACAAAAAAAAAAAAATATCCCAAACTATGGAATGTAAACAGCTTCACTGGAGGGTTGCATGCCTACAGCTCCCACGATTTCATTTACTCATCAACGCCAAAGCTAAACACAGTTAACATGAGCTTAGGAAGAGAAGTATTTATCACTGCTGGGGAAAAAGGCAAGCACAAAACGTCATCTTTTTACACAACAAAGGTGACCAATACATGAATAGAAATATCTACTGTTGCTGAAAAATAGCACGAACAGGTGCCTAAAATTAAGAACCTAAGGGAGTACGTTGGTGCCTAGGAATTTAAATCCATGTTTTTAAGGAAGCAAAACGTGTGGTGTCTAGTGTTTTGATCAAAGTTCTTTAAACTGCCTTTGATTAAGGGCTGTTGTGGCAGAAAAATAAGGGGCAGAAGTCTAACATGTACCCATCCAGACCAAGACCTCCCCAGGAAAGCCTCTGGGCAATTCAACTGGTGAGGATTAACATCTGCCTTTGTACGGGAGGTTTAACTTTGCCGTGTTTTTGCAGTAGGCTGAACCGAAAAAAAATGAAGGGCATCTTCCTCTCCCCAGTGCCAAGCAATTTAATTAGGGAGGATCATGTCACAGGCTCACACTCCTCACTCTAGGAAACGTACCAGCTGTTTTTCCCATATAGATTGTGGTATTTCCAAATTCCTAAGTAGTGATGGCAGAGCATTCAAGCATTTAAGTCACTAGATCCTACCCTTCTAAGAAATCAGGAAACTCAAGATTATGCAAACGGGAGAACCTCCCCAACTTCCAAAGCGTTTTTTAATTACCTGTTAAAGGATTCACAACAGTAGCCACAACCCAAAGTCGGCATTATTTGCATCAAGGAGAGCTGCATGCACGAACAAAGATGGATGTGCTTTGGGAACCATGACTGTTCAACCTCAGCACTTGCCATTTCGCAGGATGTCTCAAATAGTTAACAAGACATCCTTCCTTACTTCGGGAAGGCTACGGCACTGAAAGCATTCCATGCAACCCTATCATCCTGGGTAACTTCCCTAAACGTAATTAATTGGCCTTGCCTTTCAGAAGGTAAGAGTCCCATTAAGAAGTTACACACAAGTGCCAGCACAGTGGGATTAAGATCAACTTGTCCCATCCTGAACTCCTACCATCCTGTATGTCTGCTTGAAAATTAAGCACACAGCCATATAAGATATAGTTTAGTATTTCCTACAGAGAGTGATTGCTCAATCTCTGTCAACAGGGAGATACCCGCTTTTTCCGAAGAGAAGAAAGATATGAAAATTTATTTCAGTACGACTTCTATTATGGTTACTGCCTAGAAATAAATTGGAACTCTCCAAGAGGATGAAATAATAATATTTTAAGGTACTCCCTCTAATCAGTGAAGAGTAACTTCACTCTAAAGGATCATCAAGCAAACATGACAACTTTCTCAGCTTGCAAACAGAGATTCGTTTTAAAACGAGGGTTAAGCTAATTGTCCAGGGAGAGCCAGAGCTGGAATACAGCAAGATCTTATAATCATCTCTGTTACGCTAATAGAAGACACATGTGTGAACAAAGAGTACAAGTCCTTAAGGTCCAGTAACTTTCTACGGTCGGGAACAATTAACAGTACCAATGCAAAATCAGGATAAACGGAGACGCAGGTTACCTAGCAAGCTCACAAAATATAAGGCAAACCTGGAGACACAGCCACCATAAGGCAGATTTTAAAAGTTTCCTGTATGCACTGGGAAATGGCACATTCTTCCATCAGTGCCAGGTCATTTCTTATTCTGTAAAATACTAATATTTTACACTAGACACTACAACACCAACATGCACACTAAATGCGTAAGATCCAAAAGCCGTGGCAGTAAACTTATTAAAAGCCATAAAGAAATGTTTTCTTGCTTTTTTTTCTTTAAAAAAATGACTTCAACAAAATCCTCAATGCAAAACTAATCATCATGATTTCGTATCATTTAAAAGACTGCAACAGCGTAACGTGTGTGATCCCAAAGGGATCCACGCAAACACTACTTAAAACAGTCACACTTTATGGCAGCATGAAGCTCCTAATCATTTGATACCATTGCAGGAACAGACATTCAAAAGCTGTTTCACAAATTTTGCACCACGGTGGTGCAGTGATGTAAGACTATATAGCAGACAGACCCTTACCACTACAACCCCTCCCCAAAACCACGGAGGAATCTATAAATCAAGTCAAACGATACCACTTTCTCGCAAGAAAAGCAACATCTAACCACTACATTACGACCAAAGTCAAAGAAGAGTGAGTGAACGGGTTTTAGTGAGCTTTTATAGCTAACTTTACAAAGGTTAGGCACTCAAACTATTATTATTTAGAGGAAATTTTTTCCATTACTTCTTTAGCGGTACCCCACAATGCCAAATAATCTATTGGGCAATAACAGCAGGGCAAAATAATGCCAAAGTACTTTCTTTTAATTCATATCACTTTCTCTGGTATATAGAAAACAAGAGCAGCTTTTCAGAGAAGCCAGTACAATCCTAAACAAGCTATATTTTCCTCCACATCTATTTTTATAAACTGTGCTTTCATTATTCCAAGTATCACAGGATCCCGCTGTCTATAGGCTAACACAAACGTGACTATTGTTTTTGCTATATAATGCCACTTATCTCCCTGCCTGAATTTACACACATTTGTGAGGAGAAAATAAATTACTTGCAAACAGCGTAAGATGCATAAATTATATTCACATGCACAATAAGCTTGGCTACATAAAAGCAGTCCTAGGAGAAAAGGAACCCTGCACATATTACCATAAAATTTACATCAAGTTTTCAGAACTGCAAAGATGTTGCTTTCTTTTTTTACTAATTGTTGTAGAAACATATTATAAAACACAATATTAAGACACAGCAATATAAATAAAGATCTTAATTTTGCTTAATCCTTGAAACTGAACAGACAACGAATAATTTCAATTCCTCTGAAAATTCCCCTCCTCCACTGATTTCAACGTCTAGCAACAACCTCCTCAATCAGTCAGTCAAAAAGTACATTCAGCCACTTTAACCCTTAGTACACTGCTATGCCAGAAGATACACTGTAGGACTCCTTTCAGCCAGACATCACAGTTTTTTTCTTCACCACACACACCCTGCATTTAATCCTAGTCCTATTCAGGCACTTCAACAAAGCTTGTAAGAAACACCTCCAGAACCAACGTTTTTGGTCCAACAGTGTAGTTGCAATACTGCAACTAGGCCCCAACTTGGAAGTGACAAAATCCACACTGTCTCCTTCAACTCCTGACAGTATGAGCGAGTATAGCCCGTACTGCCTTAGCATTCAAGCCCTGTGATGCAGAACACTGAAATAACACACGAGGCACCGTACTGGAGCAGGTATAGCAGGCATCTAAGTACCAGGGATAAGCTCAAAAAAATTGCAGAAGTAGCTCACCTGCAAACTTGGAAGGCTCAAGTCTTGGTACTGAGAGCACGCCAGCTGAGCTGGAAGATGCCTCCAGCAAGCCGCTGGATCTAGTCCCATTTAGGGTTACTAAAGACGACTGCAACTACCCTGCACTGCCTTTTATTTGTGAAATTAGTAAAATCATTCATACATTCAAAATTAAGAACCAGCTTAGCTGCTTTAAGATTCAAAAGCAGATCTGAATCCTGAGTTACCGCTGAAACAGCTCAACTCATTTAGCACGGGAACAAATAACTTGGGATTGAAATTTCCCATTGATTTTCCAAGAGGGTCTGCAGCATTAGCTCTAAACCTGGAAGTACCAAAGTTGTGACTTAACAGAAAGGTAAAGCTGAACCCCTTCTCAACACCATCTCGGATGTGGGAGGAAGAGACGAGAGAATGAGAGGAAAGGGAAGAATAACGACATTGTTGAAAACAGAGCTAGCGTTGTATTAGGATTAGATGTTACACTTCCAAAACATAGTTAGAATTGTAAATGTTACACTTCTAATCAGAAGAACCAACATTTACTAGCCTTTAGCAAGGACATCCTGGAGCAACTAGGCCTTGAGGAAGACTGTTCAATTGTATATTGGCAACCTGGAAAGAGAACTTAAGGCCTATGTATCCTTAGCTGAACTAATAATAAAAATCATGGCCATGGGTCAAAAAGATCCTTGCCCAGGTGAAGACCCTTCCCTTGAGCATGTGTAGTAGTGGAAGTACAGAGTCAGGAATATTATAATTATATCTAAATTATTACCCAATCATCATAAAGAAGGTGGGCTTGGGAATTACTAACTGTAAGTTTTTTTGTATAAATACAGCACAGAGCAATCTTCGGTGTGCTCGATTTGTGGGAAACCACCAAGCACTCAGGCTTGCGCAACTCTGAAATAAATAAGCAATGTCTCTCCCGTGTGTATGTGAGTTGGATTTATTGCACACCGGGTGACGAATCCGCTTTTTTGGACGACAACATCACCCGGAAATTTTGGACTGACAGACTGAAAACCATCCTGGGTAAGCTCAGACAAACACATGAATGGTAACTGCACCATTTCACTCAAGTCTGTAACTCTTTTCTAGCAGTGGAGGTTAAGGATGGATGGAGCCAGAGTCAGTCCACGCTCTGCACAGTCACATCTTTGTATGATACTGTACAAGTGATACATCGTAGACTCTGATTTTCTTAAAAAAGGAAGAAAAGCTGATGGATATCGCAGTTCTTGTAATGCAGAAATCCAAAACCCTTGATGATCGTTTTATGTGCGGTCCACACTGAGCATGAATGCTAACAATATAGTCTACTGTGCCATTCTTCATGGACTGATTATTCCTGTTCAGTAGTATTAAGACATTGTACAGAACAGGGGCTTTGAATCACATCCTTAGACCCGGGGCATCTGTAGCTGGCAAAATGACAAGTGAGAAGAACAAGTGTAATATATGTTATTTGGCACAAAGAATATCTGAAGGCTCAGTACTTCGACTGTTCACACAAAGTAAAGGAGATTGGAAAGCAACATGGTAAGAGGCTATCACTGAGGAAGGAAAGAAACAACTTGAGGAACAGCCTGAAATCTTCTGAAAGCATCCCCACTGCCGAGGGGAAACTCTGCAAAAAGCCACTGACATAATAAAAGTCAACAGAGTGACCTTTGCTGAGCTTTCATTAAGTACAAAGAAATCATCGGTATCAATAAATCCCTGGTTTGCAACCAGTCTGGAAAGCAGCCTGTCACCACAGGCTCTCAGTCCGTAGACAGCAAGGAGGACAGAGAGTAAGAGTGTCATCCGTTAAATTTAAGCAAGCACAAAAAAAAAAAAAAAAAAGGGAATGAGCACACAATTCAGTTGATACAAAGGTAGTTAAATGAGCCTCTGCTTCCCTAAATCTCACATAAAAACACACGTTTACTCCAAAGAGAGCAGAAAGCACAAATGCAAGCAACAAGCTCTTATGTGCTGTCACCAAAGGAAAAAACAAAACAAAACAAAAAAAACAAACAAACAAAAAAAAAAAAAATCACATTTTCCTTTTCCCCGAGTTTTTTTGGCAACTACCTCTTTTAGGTAGAATATTTAACGAGGCGAGGTTCCCTTCCAGACTACTAACAGAAACGGCTCCAGCACTGTTTACAGACTTCCCCACCCCTGAAAACCTTCTTCTTCTCATCTCCCATGTTCCCTGACACTTTTTAAGTCCCTTTTATTTAGTACATTTACATAACACAGCTGTTGCACACAAACCCAGAAACTCGGCAGAGCGCTGCTGGGATATCCAAAGAAAATTACTGTGTGGTTGAGGCTTTCTTTTCTTCTGTATCCTCTCCTGCCAGCATGCTCCATGTGTAAAGGTAGCCCCAAATCAGTGTAGGTGTAGAGCACTGTAAATAACTGATTTATGCCACAGCAACAAAAGATCAGACTATCACCCAAAGATCAGTTCTAAATGGCAAGCTAAAAGATACTGAGGTGAGGAATGCTCTCCCCAACTCTCACTGAAGCTCTTGAGCTCTGAATAAAGTATTTGAACATCTGCTAAGATAACGAGCGAACCTCTCTAATCTGATCAGGCAAGAGAAAGGCCACGCTAGGTTTCAGTCGTTTCTCTGCAAAGTGTTTGCTGTTGCCAAGTAGAGCCAACTCAGCAGGAAAAGTTAGCTGTAACTTGCCCTAAAGCAATGGAGCAAGGACATTCCAGCGGGAAGCAAGGGGCTAAATTCTCTCCCTCACTTCCCCACTCTGCTGAGAAGAAAATAATTGAATCTCGCGTTTCCATAGCTTGGGTGTGTGGTATAAAAAGCAAGAGGTTAGGGCGATGGGACATCGCAATTCCAGCCCTCCCTTCCTCCCCAAATTGTGTCAGAGATTGGATCTTCTTCCCTCTTTGCCTCCCCACCACTCTGACAAAAACCGCTCAGTGGATTCAAACACTGTTTTGCAGCTACCCGAATAGCACTTTTTGGCACTTCAGGCACAAAAGAGAATATGAAGGTAAATTTTCAGAAGTGGTTATGTGACCCAGTGGCCTTGGCTATCCATAGGGCTGGTTTTGGGTTACTAAAGCCTCGGCTCCCAGATAAACTGCATTACTTCAACTACAGTTAGACAAAAGCTACATAACGTTGCTTCACTGCCTCGCACCTACACCCCAAGCCTGCACAGGGAGATGCATGCACACATACAGAGCAGCTGCAGTTACAGAAACACGCATTAGCCCCATTTTTGTGTGCACATACACACAGAGAGGTATGCACCAAAACAAATATAGGAAATGTGTGCCTTTCCGCTGACTTTTTTACTTTCAGTGTAGTTGTTTTGGCTACCAAAGAAGCAAAAACCCCACAACCTCCCACATCCCTGTGTGGGAGGGGGATATGCAGAAGTGCTCCTTCTCTACTTCCAGTTCATAGACTCATAGAATGGTTTAGGTGAGAAGGGACCTTAAACATCATCTAGTTCCAACTCTGCTGCCATGAGTGGGGACATCCCCCACTAGACCAGGTTGCTCAAGGCCCCATCAACCTGGCCTTGAACACTTCCAAGGAGGGGGCATCCACAACCTCCCTGGGCAGCCTGTTCCAGTGTCTCACACTCCCCCCTTTCCGTGAAGAATTTCCTCCTGACATTCAGTCTAAACCTACCCTCTTCCAGCTTAAAACCATTACCCCTTGTCCTATCACTACAAGCCCCTGCAAACAGCCCCTCCCCAGCTTTCCTGTAGGCCCCTTTCAAACAGTGGAAGGCCACTATAAGGTGTCCCTTGAGCCTCCTCCAGGCTGAACAGCCTCAGTCATCTCTACCGACTGCTGCTCATCACCACCTCACTACTCCTGGGAAAACATTTAGCTTTATCTTCCCCTCATTCACTGAGGGCCGAACAAACAAGATTAATTGAATCACTCCAAAAAGGACTATGCCCCACAGGCAGTGCATAGGTAGCTCACACACTTAGCCAAGACTGGGAGACCTCAGCAGCCAGTCTACCAGCCCAGGGCGCAGAGCAGCACTAACGTCTTGGTCTTGCAAAGATAACATCTGCGTGTACTTACTGTCAAAAAGGGGAGGTGTAGTTACTGCCAAAAAGGGGAGAAGTGTACGTGCAAGTCAGGCCTTCACCACCTGAAAAACGCTGGCCACAAGCACACTGTCACACCAAGCTTCCTGGTGACTGACAGTCTTTCTAACAACTTCTCTACGATGGGCTAGCTAAAAGTCACTTATCCCAATAACCATCAGGTTTTCTTACAAAGAACATTTCTGAAAGCGTGGCCTTGTTTAGCAATGTAATATGGATCCAAGGCCCAGTTTAAACCAGTAACGTTCATAGCAAAGACCTGCTTCTCTTCTTGCTACTGCATAACGGTACATGTGCATGCCAGTCTCCGGTAAACACAGAGGCTGGGGACTGCGTCTTGCTGTTCCCAAACTCTTGGGAATTGCTAACTTGGTCTGTCCTTTGATTCTGTCTTTGTAGTTAATTCACCACTATTGGTAAAAAGAAGTTAAAAAAAACAGGTGTTCATATTTCCCAGTTGATAAAACGAGAACCAAGGAGACACTCAATTAAAGTTGAGAAGTGACTAGTTTTGAAAGGATGAAAGAAAAGCAATTAAAAATGCATCACCCTAGATGTACTTGCTCAAACTCCTTGCTATAGACATGACAGAAGTCAAAAGCTTAAGAAAATTGTAAAATGTTTTAAAAACAGCTCAATGTAATTAGATCAAATCAGCCTCATTACGTAAGGATTGCTTTTTGAAACAGAATAGAAAAGACCTGTCGTAGCACAAGACAAATCTCCAGTAATGCAGATCACAACCACACATGTCTCCACAGGCAGCACTTTGCTGTAATTTTTTTTCTTTGCAACTGCTCACTTTTGAGCTCGTGTGTTCTCCACCAGAAAAACAGTTGTACAGGAAACACTTCAAAACCAGAATAGGTGGACTACAAGTTCGATATGACACTGCAAATGTCCACACAGTCCAGCTCATCAAGAGGTAAGTGATACTCATTATGGAGAGAAAGGAAAACAAAAGGTCTCTCATTACTTTACTCAGTATGTGCTATTTCATCCAATAGTAAATTTGAAGAGACAGGATCGGTTTTATGTGTTGTCATAAGATAACCAAATTGCCAGAATTAATGAATAACATTAGTATGAAAGATATCTTACTATTTATTATACAGCACAAAATCTCAAAAAGCTGGTTAAAGAAGATACTGAGAAAATGGTACATTGATAAAACCCCAAATCTGGTTCAGACATTTCTGTAAACTAAATGAATTATTCCAGTGACCCACAATAAACATTTTAAAAGGCACCCTCAGGTGGTTTCTGGTATTTAATAGCACCTTTTAAAGAGCATTAAGACCGTGATGCTATAAGTAGAACAAGAAAGCTGCAAATAAGTCAGATGTCACTGATTTCAAAGAGAGGGGGTCTCGGTATAGAGACAGCTGAAGAGCTGAGCTCCAATACACATAAAATAAGATATGAAGAAAGTTTTTGTAAACAAAGGTAGGGCGGGGGGAAGCACTCCTTGACCCCTAAGAGGTTTTGCTCTTTTGATTAACACGTACACACAAGAGAATGAAGCAGTGGGAAGAATGAAGAGCAGGGGAAACTCAATATAATTGCTTTGGCTAGGTGCCAAACTTCACAAATTATCAGTTGCCAGTCGGTACACAATACTGATATAAAACTGTCAACCGTTCTCTAAAAATTGCTTTACCCACAAATTAGTAATGCAGTCATTATTTTTAAAATACCTGCAGGTAAAAGTTAAGGATACCAAAGAAAAATCTGCTGGCCAAAGATGCACCTTTTTTTTCTATTTTTTTCTTTTCCCTTTTTTTTTTTTCTTTTAAAAAAAAAAAAATGGAATAGAAATGCACACAAAATAGAAACATTAAAGGGGAAAACTGAGAAAAAAAACAGCGGAGATCAGGTTCAAGTCAGAAGTTTCTTATTCCAAGCAACCTTTTCCAGCCAAGAGTTGGTAATTCTAGATCAGAGAGTTAAACTCCCACAGGACTTTTTCAGCATTCTGCAGAAGATGCTACAGGACCAAGCTCAGTAAAAAAACCCGTTACAACTTCTGCAACACAGATTTTTAGCATTCTGTGGCTTTCCTTTTGCAATTAATTTATTTTTAATCTTTTCCAACTGGACTGTCAAGCACAACAAACAAAACATTTCAATAAGCTCAAAAAATCATTCTGTTGCAGCCACAAAAATACCATGTGATTTGCACTGCTATGTTTGAGTATTCGAGCTGTTTCAGAAATCTGAATTTGATTTATTTGATGTGCACCAACTAGAAAGGGGCACAAACTAATCCACACAGCACTTGCTGTGGTCTCCCCTTTCCCAAACACACACAGGCACAGACTTCGAGCCGCAGCTGGGTCCTTCACTCCTGTCGACCGATGTATACGGTTCAAGGCTGCATTCAGCAACTCCGTCAGGTTGAGAAACGTAAAGGGTCTTACCTTCGCAGCGTCCTTAAAGAATGTGTACGAATACGGAGCAGATTGGGCAATGTTTCTGTTGTTTGCCTCTCATTTGCTGTCAGCTGTCAGCAATATGAACAGTCAAGAGCCTCAGGAGCAGGCTGGTATTAGTCAGCTAGACTTGAATTTCCAGTTCTTTTACATTGCTGTCTATTTTCCTTCATTAAGTGAGCCTGTCCTGCCCTCGGATCAGATTACAGCGACCCAACATTTATAGCACCTTGCAAAACAGCCCAGCATATCACATACCTAAGTCTGCCTATACCTGTTGCCCTCGATGATTAACCCTTGCTACCAAAAGGAAAAACTTTTACTCTAGAATGTATCACTAAAAAAAGAGAAAAGTTTGCAGCAGAGGAGCGGTTTTTCCTTCTTACCTCACAGCTGTTGGACAGCGTGAGATTTCATTTTACCAACTGGGTGAAGGACATGGGCAGGCTATGCCAAGAACAGCGCCTCCAAGATGCCTGCGAGAGCAAAGCCGAAGACCCAGCCGCAGAGAAATTTCTCCTACCTCCAAAGAGAACCATGGCCTGGAAGCACTTGCTGCTTATTTTAGCAGGTCTCAGAAACCACAAACGGCTCATTCTGGGTTCAAGACCACCTACTTAAAATAATTCCTCAGACCTTGGAGCGGGAAGTAGGCAGGAGTATTTTCAGCACGTGACCAGTGCGGTGTGAGCAGATGGCATTTCCAGCCCACGGCTCTCTCATTGCCGCCAGTTTCCCTCTTCCCAGGCAGGATGCGGTGCCGCCCTGGCCTTGGCTCTTCCATGTTCTCCCTGACAGCTTTTAGCCCACCTCTCCTTTATGGAGGGTGTGCTGCTAATCCTATTTCCACAGTCCAGCACCTGCAGTCTAGACATCGGCGAGTTAAACCCTAGAAGCTGGAAAAAACCCTGGTAGCAGTGATTTCTCCCTTTGCACAAGATGCATGGCCACCACTGTGAATAGCAGCTGAGAAGGCGACACCTCAGAGGCCTACACAAGGTATTTCAGGTGTTTTTGTAGGACACGTAGCTTAGCTTTAATACACGCGCATCACACACCTGGAAATTAAGAACAGTTTTAATGAATAAATACTTATTTTCATACAACTCAGCCAGGGCTGTTCAGGCAGCCTCCTTCTTGGGACCAGTGGTGCATTTTTCTAAAGCTGGCAATATAAAGTACTGCTTGCACCATGACACTTCGGCAAGCAAGCTAACTCGGCGAGGATGGATGAAACACGCAACAAGAGTTTTATCTGCATGCTGCTTTAACCTAAATCTTTACTTAAGTAACTTTCTAACGCTTCAGACAAGAATGACCAACCAAATGGAAGCAAAGCAAAACAAATGAATAGCTAAGAGGGTTTGGGCTGAGGAATAGTACAGCCCGTATCACAAAGCACTGCAACTAACACTATCTATAAACTGCTTTCTTAACACAGCATTCAACAAGTGTTTCAGTCTTTGAGAGATTCCAGCTCCGGATTTAGAAGACCACTTATGTTTAAGTTAGCATTGTGGTTAACAATGACTCGTGGGTAAAATACAGATAGAAATATCAGATTTTCAGTCTGTCTTATTTATACAGCTTATCACTTAAAACACATTTTTGCAAACTATGCCTGAAGCTTTCTAATCTATTTGTCACACAAAGATCCTCGTTTAATTTTACCATCGAATATAAGAAATGAAGGACTCGGTCATGCATTTCCAAGGGTTATACCACAGGAATTCATCAGCGATGTTTTTTGCATCAGGCAAGAGGTGACCTGTTTTCTCCAGTCTATAACCAGACACAGCACAGCACCCATATGGTGCCCTAACAAACACCTTCCTTATACATCCCCCAGGGTCCATTTTGTCACCCCTTCAGCCACAACCATTGAGATTACTGATTCTTCTTCGTCTAAGGCCTTTCTGAAATGGTGTGATGAGTGAACTAAGACAAGTGGTACTGCAAATTTTTTTGTTTTAAAGGCTTGGAGAGCTCAATACTATTAGTCACAGAGCCAAGGAGTTATTTATGAGGTTGGGACAGGAGATACACATCTCTGTCAGCAAATCTCTCAGAAAAATTAAGACAAATCTCCTACTTTGTCAAAAGCACAACACTGGTATTTGCACTAAGCTTTTATACAGATTCCCAAAAAAACCAAAAGGCAACAATAAAGCCCAATGAAAGAGTGAGTGATAACACTTCCTAACATTTCACAAGCAGAAATATTTGTTTCACAAAAAGCCTGAAGAAACAGGAATGAAAGGCAATACAAGAAGATGTGCAAAGTATCAAACTGTACCTACAGTCAGGCAGATTGATAAGGAGCAGTTGTAGACAGGGAAGTCAGAGATGTCAGTCAGACTTCATGAACACCCTCCCACTACTGTCCAGGACTGACAAGTCTCTTTTTTTTTTTTTCTTTTTCTCCTCTCTTCCCACCGTCTTTACTAATGTAACTGTCTGGTGTGGGTTTTTTTAGCATGGGTGTATTCAACTTTATCTTCGGCTTAATTAAGCTCTTCACTGTAGTGCAGGCAGCGTTCGCGTAAGAAGAATTCATGTAGGCAGTGATAGACTCGTTCTCTTAAACGGGACATCAAAAAAAAAACTCTGCACCTTCAAGACAGTCTCCCAGATCAAGGCATGGGGTTTGTAAATCCTTTCTGAGGTGAACTCTTTTCCCTGATTTCTAGTGTATCGTATTTTACAGATCACTGTAGCTGCAACTCATGCGTCATCTCCAGGATTAACAGAAAAAACGTAAATAAATTTATTGACAATTATAGAATGAGGGAGCTAAGCTTTTAAACTCACAGGCAGAAGGGCTAAGGATCATTTAGGGGAAAAGGCTGTAACTGTACATTTTCCCTCAGTACAAGTCGTCACAGCTCTGAGCTGGTTTGTGCTTTCTGCATAGGTAATTCACACTGGCGTTCCCGGATACGGAGAAAGGCACAAAACAACAAACTACTTCAGATATACTCAAGAAAACAGGATTAGTTAGCTCTCCTGCAGCACAGAAGAAAGGGAGCAAAGTCGCCCACCAACCAGTTTGTTCTAAACTCAAGAAATACTCTACAAATATTAGTTTAAAACTGAACTTGAGACTGGAAACAACTTTAAGAAAGCACCAACGCAGGCACATGCAGAGACAAGGAGGGAGAGACGTGGCCTTGGTTAGAAAAGGTATTACATAGCCAGAGGGACTTAAAAAAAAACCCAAACAAACAAACAAAAAAAGTAAAAAAAAAGAACCCATACCAAAACACTGAACCATAGGCTCTTGCTCTAACATGTTTGGAACACAAACCACCTTGTTACTAGACAGCCAACTACTTACGGGTGTGGAGAGCGCAGGACAAAGAGGTCTATGTGCAAGTTATCCCAATAATCTCGTCTAATGCAGACACGCTGAACATACCTTCACCGAACCTGGAAAAAGGAACAGAATTGTCTCATCTCTAAACCCTCCTGAGATGACTTCTTCACCCCTTCAGAGAGCCTACAGGTTTGCGTTTTTTTCATTCCCAGTCTTTGTCATTGTCTTTCCTTCTTTGCCCTATTAGCATCTTCAGCATTAACTCACTTAATACACTTTATGAATATTGTTTTGAGAGACAAATGGTTCTATGTTTCTCTTATTTCCCTCTTGGATATGTTTGTCTCATTTCAGCCAGCTTCTCAAAACACAATCCCTCTATGTCCAGATTCCAGGTGCTTCTCAAGTCAGACATTCACTCAACAGTTGTACTGTTTTCACAGAATCGCAGAATGATTGGTGTTGGAACGGACCTTTAAAGATCATCTAGCTCAACCCTCCTGCCTATGGGCAGGGATATCTTGCACTACATCATGTTGTTCAGGGCTCCATCCAACATGACCTTGAATGTTTCCAGGGGTGGGACGACTACCACCTCTCTGAGGCAACCTGTTCCAGTGTCTCATCAGCTTCACCGTAAAAAAATTGTTCCTTATATCTAATCTAAGTCTATCCTCTTAGTTTAAAATCTTTCTTTGTTCTATCTTTGTTCTATCTATATATCTATATAGCTTTGTTCTATCACAGCAGGCTCTGCTAAAAAGTCAGTCCCCATCTTTCTTTTAGGCCCTCTTTAAGTACTGACAGGCCGCACCAAGGTCTTCTGAAGCCGCCTCCTCTCCAGGCTGAACAACCCCAAACCTCCCAGCCCTTCTTCACAGGAGAGATGCTCCAGCCCTCTGACCATCTTTGCGGCCCTTCTCTGGACACAGTTTAACAGCTCCATGTCTTTCCTGTGCTGAGGACCCAGAGCTGGATACAGTACTCCAGGTGAGGTCTCACTAGCGTTGTGGAGAGGAAGAATCACCTCCCTGGACCTGCTGACCACGCTTCTTTTGATGCGGCCCAGGATGCAGTCGGCCTTCTGGGCTACGAGCGCACATTGTTGGCTCATGTCCAGCTTTTCATCCACCAGTAGCCCAAAATCCAAGGACATGGAATGTGGGGGTGTCTTTGCCTTTTAAGCCTGCATAGCAAGAGTGGTCATCTCCTGAGCTGACAAGTTGCCTTTTCAAAAGTTATTGCCTTCATCTGCTCGTTCAGTATTACCCTTCTCTAAAAGTTGCTACTGGAATAAATCAACGAGGTGCTGAAGGCTGCCTAAATTGGAGAAGCAGCATTAACAGCATGAAGAGCACAGGCATTTCTGCCATGCTGAACATTTATCTAGAACGTAACATGTGACAGATCTGATTCATTTAAATGTCTGCAGAAAAAAAAAATCTTAGGTAAAGAACGATACAGAGAATTCTGCATCTAAAATCAGGCCTTTAAAATCTCTGTACAGCAAGAGATCACTTACATACCGACAGTGGAGAAGAACATTCACTCAAGCCCCAACTAAAAGCTAGGTAATGATTTTTAAGCTGCCAATTTTAATGCACTCTAAAATGCAATGTATTCATTCAGTTTATCCTGAAAATGTGTGTGCCTTGTGACGCTTCATGCAATTACAATAATAAATACATAAACTTGTAGCTATGTAGGATAAGACAGAAATTAATACTCCCCATGCCATTTCTACATTTTCCTTCTTACAGATCAGCGTAGCTTAAATTTTATGTTCTAAAGCACTTGCATGAAGTGGGATTAAGAAGGGAGACTATTCGTCTGGGGAATTTCAAACTAGAGAACTTGGCTATTAAGAGAATATAAATTATCTCCTGACTCGCTGCTAGTCTAAATTCCCACTGTGGGGTTTCAAAGAGTGATAAAACACAAGTTAAAGACCAACAGAATTAATATAAAAAAGCAAAAAGATTTCTCTTAAGAGAGTGATGTAGAAAAGGAGCAGGGTCTGCAAAGGTCCCTCCAGGGAAGGCAGTGTCTGGACAGGCCAATATTTCTCATTTCGTAACGTCTGGGGAAATGCTGGCACCGGAGCCTAAGTCACTCTTACATGAGCACACACCTGCTCCTGGGACACACAGGAATTCACTGCTAATGAACTAGACACGGAATTTATGAGTGTCACCCAAAAAGACCTACAGAATCAGAGTATTCTGGAAAGTATCAGGGCCCCCACAAAGCAGGTGTAGAGAAATTCGAGCCTCACCTCTTCCTCATTTCATCACCCAAGTTCCTGTGGCTTTTGCAGAACTAAATCAGGCATCAGAGGCGGCTGCTGAGTGCATCCCGCACCATCCAGCCGTAGCCCCCATTGCAGGCTCGCCCAGCTGCGGGGGGAAGCAAGGCAGCAGGGCTGGGGGGAACCAAACCGCCTGGGGAAAACACAAAAACCTGGAGCTGAGGTGCGTGCCCAACTTGGTCTCAATCTTGCAACAAAAAGCAGTGCAACCTGGCTGCAGCCACTGGCTTGTGAACTTGGGAGACTTCTTTCTATTCCCTTCAGCTCCACAGAATGAGTAATACAGATATTATGGCACTTAGGCGCATAAAGATTTTGATACGCAGCTTGTCAGCTCAGGAGATGACCACTCTCGTACCACCACAGCCCACGTCCTTCATTCTCATGGGCAAACATGCCCAGGCAAACCCGCGCCCCCACACACACATGCTTTTCTCATCTCTTGGGCGCTGTCTGAACGGGGTCAGTGCACAAGTCCACCCATGCCTCCCAGCAGAGAAACCCTGACAGGTGCCTCACACAGGAAAGCGGTCAAGCAGACGTGCACCCACACAGCCTCTACAGCCAAGGAAATGTTTTCTTCTATGATAGCTTTTGCCTCTTTGTCCCACAAAAGTAGGATTCTTCCTGACAATCAAGTCCTCTAAGTTCAGATTAATTCTAAAAACCTGAGACACCTCTGTAAGAACAGACTTTGGTTGCTCTCATTTTTTCCCATAGTCATTGGCAGGAAGGTTGGCTGCATCTCCTGGAGAGGATGTTTTTTCTCCTGACTACAGGACAGCTCATTAAGGTCCTTCCTTGAGCCACTTGTCTGACCTGCCTAAATAACCAGGAGTTGACCCAGGCCTCCATTCATAGAATCATAAGAACAGTTTGGGTTGGGAGGGACCTTTTAAAGATCATCTTATATAACCCCCCTGCCAGAAAGTAAGGACATCTTCCAACTAGATCAAGCTGCCTCAAGACCTGTCCAACCTGACAATGATGGGGCATCGACAACTTCTCTGGGCAACCTGTACCACTGTCTCATCACTCTCATTGTGAAAAATTTCTTCCTTATGTTCAATCTAAATCCACCTTCCTGCAGTTTAAAACCATTGCCCCTTGTCCTGTCACTACAGATCCTGATGAAAAGTCTCACAGTCTTTCTTCTATATATTGAATGACCGCACTCAGGTTTCCCCAGAGCCTTCTCTTCTCCAGGCTGAACAACCTCAAGTATCTCAGCCTGTCTTCCTGGGAGATGTTCTCCACCCCTCTGCCCATCTTCATTTCGGTCTCCGGGATAACAAGCACATGGTGAGGCTGAAGGAAGCACTCCAGCCTTTCTTGCAGTGCAACAGCCTCACCATGCAATGAGCCTCTCAGCAGATATCAGCCCTGTTATGAAAATTTGCAAATGATCATAGAAGTTCAAGACTAAAAGCATTTTATCTAATACTTACTGTACTTCCCCTCCCAGCATGATACTCCACATTTACAAAGTCAGGAAAACAAACAAACAAAAAAACAAAAAAAAAACAACAAGAGAAAGCAGAGGTTAAAGTAGAAGATGCCTATGCTAGTACCACAAACAAGGTATTGCAGGGAACTTGCTTTACATAGTTTCTAATCCATCCCTTCATTTATCTTCTAGTCTTTTTTCTTTTTCTTCTTTTTCTGTTGCCTAATATTTAATCTACTTCCACAAAGTCTCAGTTTCCATCCAAATGTGGTTTGCTGTGATCACAGATACAATAAATTAATATCAGAATTGTGGGTGGGTGGATGGGGAAAAAGCCTCCAACGCTACGCCTTTTTTTCAAGACACCATAGACTTCAAGCAGAGTTTCTTGGAGGTTTTACAGAGTGTTCCTCAAGAGGGTTGTGCCCTATTTGTACCTTTCCTCTCTCAAACAAGATGGTATTGAGAAAAATGGTGCTCAAAACCAAAAGAAAGAAAAGGTCAGTAGGAGCATCCTGTTGCTGTGAAAGGCTTCCAGCGCAGCTATGTTAGAAATGTGAGAGCCGGTGCTTTACACAGAGGCAAAATGCAGAGCTTTGCCCATGTGGTGCCAGCTCCTGGTGCTGCAGAAACCCACAGGGATCAGGAGCTGCTCCCTCAGGGTCAAGGTACTGCAAACAGCAATGAGCGGTGCCTGCCTCTGTGCGAGCAGCTCTTCTGCTGAGCACAGGAACAGCTCCTCCCCACCTCTCACACAGGCTGCGATGTGAGGTGCTTCGTAACCCAGAAGAAATCAGGAGAAAAAAAAACTCACCACTGACAAAGAAAAAACCTCAACCCCGAAGTTCCTTACCCAGCCAGTCTTATTGCCCCTACAACCTTTCTACTCTTGCCCACCCGGAGGTTGTGCCACTGAGGCTGAGCACCTCTAATTTAAAGAGCCTGTAGTACAGAAACATTTGACCAGGCAGCAAAGGCACCTCGACTCAATGCTGGTTAGTCAAGCAATAAACAGTTCAAGGGAAAAACCCCAATATTCTGGGAGTTATGCTGTCACACGAGGAATAGCATCAAATCAGGCAAAAAGGCTGAAATGAATCTGCACAGTTTCAGTTCTAATATAATTTTGTTGTGCAGAGTACTCAGTTCTCTAAAACCTGATGCTGGGGAAGATATTATTAGAGTTCTAGCTTCAGTAAGTTAACTACGTTGTAATAACGTGCGTATCTTCAGAAATCATGAGACCCCCTTAAAAACCATTACATCTTTTAGAATCACACATTACTGCAATACTCAAAGTTGTTGCAGTTTTGTGCACTTGTAACAAGTTGTTTAACTGAACACCACCGTTGTCTCAGAAACACACAGACCCACAAGTGGATTAAAACGAAAAAAAAACAAAAAACAATAGCAAGAAAAAACACATTCCAAAGGTGTCAGAATCTTACAATAAAAACTCAACGAGTCAAGTAACGTGGCAAATATCTGCCCAGAAAGATATTCCCGATATTGCGTGACTTCACACTCAAACCGCCCGCTTCTTACATGCATTTAGAAACTCCTACACGAGCAGCAGTGGAAAGAGAAACACGGAACCTCAGCTCTTACTGTGTTAGGGTAACTCCCACGGTTACTCTTTTAGAGTTCATGCTTCAAGAGTTCAAGTCCTGCTTTCTGTTGAACTAATTAAAATCTGATCTTTACTCTCAGGTATCTAAATAAGGGTCTTGGACAGATAACAAAGTCAAAAGCACACGGGCACCAGTGGGCTCTTGAGAAGACAGTTTGTTACACAATGGCTGCCCGGGGCAGACAGCAGAGTCATCATCTCTGGGTGCATCTGCTCCCCGGCTCGTGGTTTAACTGACAGGAAGCATAGCAGAAGATACCAGGACCCAGTGACGACTGTTTTCCTGCCTGCACAGCCATGTCCTCCTCCCCCTGCACACTTGTCACCAAGCACGCCTGTCCTCCTGCATGGGCCACGGCCCCTCATGAGGGAGAGAAACTCTGCAATACCTTCCAAAAGAAAAAAAAAAAAAAAAAAAATGTAAGTGAAGCTTACACACAAAAAGCCAGACAGCTGGATGGATGAAAAGTAATCAGGCCAAGCACATCAAAATGTGGCCCCAGAAGGCCACCAAAGCAGGGTACAAAACACTGGTGGTGTGTTCTCATCCGGCACAGCCCAGGACAAGATGCAAACAAGCTCTGTATGTTTTAGTCTGGCATTCTGCAAATGGGCTTGTACCCCACCAAGAAACCAAATTACTTGACGACTTAGATGAAAAAACCAACAAGTAGGAAGCTTCAGAAAATAACCACAACCAGTGGCAGAAACCACATTGCCAAATATGGCACCAGCACGTCTACTTAATGCGACCACCCCGTCTACTTAATGCGACCACCCCGTCCTAGAAAAGGGCCAATTTGGATGATCTGCGGGGCTTTTCTAACACTAATACCTAGAGTAACACTTGCTGGCCTACCACAAAGCCGCAATGCTGAAGAAGTATTTAGTATCAACAGGATAAGCACAAGAATTGACATGTCTTAAGCAAGCAAAGCACCACCTGCTAGACAAAGCAAAAATTCAGTCAAAAGCAGAAATCCCAGCACAGCTGCAATTTCTACACTATCTACAGGTGAAACAATACACTATACTCAGCCCCTCTCTAAGTAGTCTTCTGCTCGGTCTCTAGGTTACTCCATGACATCACCTAGCCGAAAACACCTTCTCCTTAGCCAGCCTAAAAAACTGTTACTTCCAGGTAGGATGACAAGTTATGAACATAGCCTCATGTCCTTCCTCCACCAGTGGCCGACTGTAGTACAAAACGGAGGAAAACCAATTTTGGGCTGTATCCGCAGGGTTGCCAACTCAAGCAACAGAAGACACGTCACTTGTGTAATTAAGTTGGGAAATATATCAACTGGTAGATAGCCAGTAGATTTAACACTATCATCTACTGCTACAGTCTAAGAGAGTTTTCTGCACAAACTTAGAACCAGTAAAAACATCTTAACTGGATTTCATGGAGTTTCTGGCACATTTTACTTTTTATGGAACCGAGTCTCTCCATTCTAACATGCTCTCCATTCCAAGGTGCTCTATACCCCCATCCCAGAACAGTCTGGAATAAAAATGCCTTCACATGGTGACAGGCACTGTCCAGAGAACAGCCATCTCAAAGTCAGTGGTCTGCAATGTCCTGAAAACGACCAGGCTCCAGACTCTCCTTTTTTCTAACTAGAAACCTGTTCTGCAACTAGGTTCCTCCAGCAGAGTACACTTTGTCCCCAGCTCTCATGTGCTCCCATACGAGCTCTGTGACCATCTGGGTGATCCCAGAGAATTGCAGCTGTTCAGTGCTTCAATAGACAAGACTACACCCCTCCACGTCACTGGGCACTTGAACCCTTCATGCTTTGAAGGTCGGAACCAAAGTCCTAAACTGGGACCCATCAGACACTAATAGAAGAACTTGCAGCAGAACCTCACTTGCAGCATTTCTGAAGCCCACTTAAGATGGAAGTCCTACCCTTGACAAATACTCAAGTAACCCCAAGCGGCCAACAAATTAAAAAAAAAAGATACAAAGTAATGGTTGCTCAAAAGCCTTTCTGAACAAAAAAAGCCTTGTAGCATGATGTGAACCTTACTAAATTTTCGTGGATTGGCAAAAGGACTTAGAATTAGGAAAAAAAAAAAGGATTTTCCATCTCAGATTCCAACAATGCTATGTGGCCAACAGCATTTTGTAGCTTTGCTTCTTAGTTTGTAAGTCACGTTGGTCATATCTTGCAACATGTACTGGCAGGATTCAGTGTTTTCCGAAGAAAATCGGGGTGGCAGATGCTGACACTGATCCAGAAGCAGTTTACTCCCAAGCTGGATATTCTTTTTAACCCTGAAAGCTCATCTGTGTCCTGCTAATGACCTACAGATTTTGTTTCAGCAAATATTTCAAAAGTGTCTTATGTATTTATTTTCATGGTGTATTACTACTGTATTAGCTCTAAGTATAACATAAAAAAAAAGTCATGTTTACAGGCATAATCACCTCTATGATATTGATTATGTACTATTAAATCAGCCAAAAATTTAATTTAACACAAGCATAGGGCTAGAATAAGACTGAGTGTGTTCTTTTATAAATTATTTAGAGGCATCTTAAGATCGCCTAAGTTTCCATGCTCTGTATTTCTAGCAAAACTAAAAGAAAGGTAAATGTCATGGGCAAAACGAACATCGGGGATGTTTCAGTTCTTAGAAAAATTGAAAATTTATTCCTCGAAGCTGCTGCTGCATGGCATAAGCAGGGCACCTGCATGCTCCCAACAGCCTGTCCCCTGCAATTCTTCCTCCAGCTCCATTACAGCTATCAGGGGACGAGTGGTCTCCACAGAATTGCTTTTCCTGCAGAATAGCTATGAGTCAACTTGTCTCATGCCGGTGCAATCAGAAGCCCAACTGCTTTCCTACAGATGTGGTTTTGGGGGACGTAGGAGGGCTTACACCTGACCGAAGCGCCAGAGAGAGAGAGGAGCAAAAGTGAAACCGAACTGATTGACACCCACTGATCAGGCTCCCCATGCTGCAAGAAAGACACTGCCTTCATGGTTTTCTATTTAACCAGCTTCCACAGAAGTGAACACAATTTTTAATCTTACAGTGTCCCTTTAATAAACACCCCAAAGAAGACATTTTCCAGATAACCAAGGAATTTTTTACAGTGTTGACTTACCAAGCAGAGCACAATAACCAGCTATTCTGTTTGCACTACAAGGCAGTACAGTGCAATGAGTTAATAATTTATCACAGCATAGCTCTTGGCAACTGACCACGATCAACTTCTAAAATTCTTCCTCGTTCTCACATTTTTAGTCTCAGCAAGAATATGGTATCCTTAGAGCTTCAACTCTATCTGAACGTTTTCTAGCTGAGGTAAGAGGTTTAATCTTCCCAAACACCTCCTGTATTGTTTCAGGCTCAGAGCAAAGGTCATCATTTCATTTCAATAACCTGATTTAGCAGACAGGAATAACCAGAATATTTTTAAACAAAGCAAGGAGTTAACAGTCGTTCAAAAAGACGCAGCAGTGCAGTTCTCATCCCTGAGTTTCCTTCCTCCTCTTCTCCCAGAAGGAAAAAGAACAAAAAAACCCAAGCCTCTGTCTCCACCAAAAGCTTTTATTTCCAGGTTCCCCAACTAACAAGCAAACACCTTTTTACTCCCACTTTGTATTATTGAGACTTACACTTCTACACAATTTTGGACAAAACCTAATTTATTAGTTAACAGACTCAATGACAAGCATCTAACAGTGGTGTTCAGACAACTCATTTGGAAAATAAGTTTTTAAGAGTTTAGATGTGATGCGTAAAGAGTAACTGCCCTCATTGAGACTTCTTTGAAACTTTAGCCATGGAAAACGGCCCTATTCCAAGGATGACTGTGCTTCCTCATTCTCCCCTTATTTCTCAACCCGAGCTCTTACAAACTCTACAGCTCCAACAATCCAAAATCAATCCCTAATCTGGTTCAGGTAACCAGCCCAGTAACTTCCCATCGTCTGGACATCTGACTTGCCAGCTTGGCTTGTCTTGGCTGAATCAGATAAGGGGTTGCTCACATAAACAGTTTGGACTGCAGATGGGAGAGGAGGGCAACAAAACACCAGGAAAAAAAAACAAACTATGCTGTCAGCAAGGGAAAATGAGGGTGACACCCCTCAAGCAGCACTGAGGTAGAGCTGGATGAGTGTTCCTGCCATGGAAACATTTCGGAACAACCACGTCCACCTCTGTTTCACTAGGGTACATTTTAAATTAAGTTTGACTGGTTCAAGTTGGTAGGCTCACAAAAACACACATCTAGAGTTCAGACTGCAACTTTAGCTCAACCAGGGCAGCTTACTGCTGAGTCAAGAACCTAAAGGCAAGACAAGGGCCTGGGCATATGCTAAATAAGCTGTTTAAGGATTTACAACCCATTACCTCCAGGACAGTTCATTATCCGAGTAAAAATTCCTTGATCCACACCTCCCTTTCTGTGCTTCAGGGCATATCCACGTAAACCACTGCCATGTGGGTTTCACGGAATGTGCCACCAAACACCCGTTTGGTTACGCACGCAGCCTTCACCAAGGAGTAAAAACGAGTAGCCAGGGTGAGGCCGAAGCACCTTCACTGTGCACGTAAACTGGGCGAGCACACGGCGTGTGGAGATACCAGAGATGATACGGAGGCACCAGCATCATTTTCCCGTCTAATTAGTAAATACCAGGCTTTTTCACAACAGACAGCCTGACAGGTTCTTCCCAGGCAGCATCTGTCAGAAAGCAAGCTGCTTTCTCCACAGTCTTCTTTTTTTTTTTTTTTGTTTCCTGATTTCACTCCACCTACAGATCCTCATGTAAGGCAGCAAAAATAAACCCACAAAACTTCCTACATTTTTTTTTTTTTTCCTCCAGACATGCTACATCCATGAAGCATGTACGGGTCAGTGGTTCTGGGTCTCTTCTCACATGGCAGCAGCTATTTTACCCAGCTAGATATTTCCAACTAACTTGAAACTACCGTTTATCCCCTGAAAAACACACATTTTGAATCAGGTTATCAATAAAATGTCACCACAGCTCTTTTGTCTACAAAGTCTGGCAGGATAAATTAACAAAATACTTCCTAAATCCACCTGAACGCAGGACACCCACAAGAGAAGCTTTCAATATTACCAACATCAGAAACTAGACACAAACTGTACCCTTTCCAACCATGTGGCTTCAAACCTAGTCAACCTTTTCTGCAAATATCCCTATTATTTTTAAACAAAACGTTTGTAAGAGCGAGCTCTTGTCATTTGACAAAAGTTTTCCGACATTTCTTACTGTTGAGAATTATTTCTAGTCCATTAACACTAAAACGACATTTAACGCAGCTCATTCGAAGGACAGTATTAAAAGACAATTAGCTTTTTATAAAAACAAATGGTAAAATGTTGTATTCCACCCGGCATTCACTACTAGACATAGGTCTTTCAGAAGTGCACATTTTAACAAAATATTCTACCAACAGTAAATTTCTTACTGGCTTTCTTCTCAGGAAATCCCTTCACCGCCCATTATAAAATGGTCTAAATTAATGGCTTTCTGCACTACAGCCCCATCAGACAAACTGAAATTGTATTTCACTTATGTGCTTCAAAAGCAACTTATTTCATTATTGCTTTTAGCTGATACTAAAAGAAATATACTTTTTTACTAGGAAAAGGCCAGTATTTTTAAAAATGCTGGAAGCCATCCCTAGCAGTTGTTTCTCAACACAGAAAGTTTCATTTTCATTCATACATGTAAACCACCTTTGCAAAGAAAAAAAGCCCCCAAACAGACACTTCCTCTCTACAGTTCCCTCTTCTCTCTTTTTGAAATAAACAAAAGATGGTTGATTTTTTTTAAAAAAACAACAAAACTAACAACAAAAACCCAGAATGGCAGCCTCTTGGCAGCATACCACCAAGGGCACCTGGAGTTCCCTTGCTGGGCTTGCAGAGCTGGTTCAGAGGCACCAGGAGACAGGGAAGTAAATTCCTGCAACTTGTGCAAGTTTGCCACCCTTTGCACTCCGTAGAGTGTAAGCTTCATAATAGTTTTCTTGATAGCTAATCCCCTCGTTTGCAGGCTTAACTTACAGGCACTATGACAAAGCTTGAATAATTACAGAAAGTAAATAGTTTACGGAGGCTCCAGCGAAGGGGGGGAAGTGACAGCAGAAACCAGCAGACATACCAAGGTAACGGGAGTGGGTAACGCAATCACCACCTCCAAGGACAACGTCAGGCAAAATTCCACCTTCAGCAGACACCATGCAAGCGCTGGTGCCTTCAAGACGCAGCTCTCATGAAAACTCTTCCTAAGAGGGTCATCTTCTGGTTGGAAAGACAGCGTCCGCTAAAAACAAAGCATGCCATCACATCCTTGGGAAAATATTCTTGTTAAGAGCTCCAGAGTTACCCAATGCAGCAAACGTAGCATGCACAAAGAGGAGAGAACTAACAGTAACCTTGTCGACTCGCTTTTAACTTGCAATTCAGTCTGGTTGGAAGAGCAAGTTAAATATTAATTTTCTGACAGTGGTCAGCCCTGGGTATCACAAGTTGTAACCGTAGTTTCACAATCACATTTTGCTGCTTCTTTCCCGAGCTGCAATATAAAACTGAATAAACACCGAGATAGCTGAGAACAGGAGAACAGCAGAAGTGACTTGATACAAAGCCCATAAAAAGCAAGGTAGCTTTCTCCTAACCTGACAGCTTTATTAACTCTATCAAAAGATCCCATGAAAAACACTAGTAACTCTAGAGGAACAGACACAGCATGACAAACAGTATATGCAGCTGCAATATATATTAACACGTTTTTTTTTTCTCTCACCAGCAGACAGTAATTTGAATCAACTGAGCTCACCCCTTTCTTGCAGTTCTGAAACTCAGTCTAGTGTGGGGTGACATTTATGCTGAGCCCACTTAAGAAGTCAAACCACTACCACAGAAGAAGGCAAGTGAGGCAAATGCGGAAGGAGCTTGCAAATGAAGTCATGAGACCGTTAGTGCACTAACGGTAACCCTTCAAGAAGTGCAAAACATTCCCCTCAAAATTAAAAAATATATTTGGTGTATTTACACAGAAATGTTGATGATGAGTTAAATATAGGGTGTTCTAGAAATAGACCAAAATGTCTAATTATAGAAGCAGACAGTGACATTCAATCCATCTAAAAACAACCCTTTCCCACAGTTCCCAACCTACGTATTTAGTATTCCTATTCCTAGCAAATTATCTTAGCCGTACTATTTCCCCCCGGCCCCCAAATACAGAAAGAAGTATTTTTTACATGCGGGTTTAAGAACTGGAGGTTCTCTCCAGGCCAACAGAACTGCTATCATTTTCCCATTCAAACCTGAACCTGGTACAAAGTCACACCTGACCCAAGATGCCCGATCTCTCTGAGGACAAATAAACGACCTGAGCTCTAGCCATTGATTCACCACTACAGAGCTGGTAGGTAGTTAAGGCCTAAAGCACATCAAGGTAAGAACGCATAAACTTTAGTCGCAATCTAATGCGATCTTTTCAGCACAAAGGCTGACGCAGTGGGAAGCTTTGCCACAGGACGGGCCCATGTTGAAGAAAAAAACGTGTTCACCTCTACACAGCCTTAGCCTAGTAAGGTCAGGAGAGAGAGACCGTCTAGAGCCTTTCACACGGCTGCTGCGGATGTTTGATAAGCAAAAGACTTCAAATTTCAGTATGTACAGTCTCTGTCAACTACTTTATCCGCGAAGGAACATTTAAGTAAGATTTAAGACAGCAACATTTAAGAAAGATTTAAGGAAAGGAATAATCTCTAAAGCACATCAGTGGCATTAGAAGGATAAGCACAGTAAATCACCGGCGTATGGTAGCAAAGTTTCAGTGCTTACAGAGAGGATTGTAACCAAGGCTGGAAACGTGAACTCCACCTCCTGCCACTCCTGTGCTGAATCACTCCAGCGGGGGAAAGTCCTCGCTGCTCCGCGCACACCCAACAAAACTCCAGCGAGTTACCAAAACTGTCACTGCAAACAACAAAATCTGCCAGCGGAAGCTGAGAAACTTTTGCTAAATTTGCAAGAAGCGAAAGCTGGATTGGAGATCAAAGCTTCTCCTCCAGAAAACAGAGGGAAATCCTGCGTTTTTCTTACGGACTATTTTCTATCAGCTCACCAAGCACAGTCCTACTGTAGAGTCCCTTCCCTTGAACACTGCTGTGCTGAAGAGAAAGACAAGAGTACACTTGCACATCTTGTGGATTTTATTTTTTTAAACACACAAGTGTCCAAAGAGTAATGCGCACCACAGAAGTGGGAGTTTGCAGCAACGCTGAAACATCAGGCTATACCAGGCCAACAACATTCTTCAAAACTGCACTTTTTTTGTTTGGTTTGGTTTTTTTTTTTTCTCATTTGAGTGCCAAGATCACGGACTTGGCAATTCTAATATTCACCAGATGAAAAAAAAGAGCACATTAGAAAACAGACACTTCTGTAAAAGCATGGGTCTGGAAATAATGTTGAGGCTAACTGGCATCTAATGATACCACTCCCATGCCCTCATCTCTCAACATCCACAAACTTAATCCAAACTGAAAGATCTCTGCCTTAGGGAGAGGGGGGAAAAGATTTTTTTTTTTAATTTTTTTTTATTTACAGACAAACACAGGCTTCAGCTACAAAAATCAACAAAAACTAACATTATTTCTCTGTCCCTTCTAATCCACTTCTCTGCCTTCTAGAAGATCTGTCCAAGCTGTCATCTGTAAGGGTTGGAGGACTTTCAAATCACTTTTTCCTAGCTCGGCCGCTGCGCTCCAGATGCTTCTGTAGCCCTGGCGTAGTCTTTGCGCAGCAGCAAGACAGCCTCAACATGGCAGCTTTGCCTTCAAAGAGGAACTGTTCCTCCACACAGCCCTGCTCGAGAGAAAGCAGCAGCAGCAGCTACTTACCCTTTAGCACACAAAAAGTGTTCTGCCCCAGATAAGAAGCTGCAACTTGCGAGCCAACTTAGGATAATTCAAGTTTTTAAGGTTGGATGTCTCAACAGGGTCCAGAAGAGCAGAAAGAAGGAGAAGAGGTAAGGAAAAGAAGCCTCATGCTCTGCGGGTTGCGAGTACGATAGACAGTTGTTGCCTCGGTCCTAAGACCTGCAAACCAAACTCACGACAACAAAAAACAGCAGATGCAAATACTTTAAAGAATTTATAAGTAAAAAATTTCCATCACTAACTCAAAACAATTTTTTTACAAGTGGTTCCTCTGTTGTTTTGTCATTTCCTCTGTGGATTTTTCAACATGAAACAATGCACCAAGTACATTTCCCAAGTCCTTGAAAAAAGCTGTTGCTCTCAGAAACAAAAAAGGCAAAACAAAACAAAAGATAAAAACACAACGCACCATAAGATGTAGAAGGAAGATACAGGGTGAACACCGGAAAGGCTGAAGACCAGAGACAGCCTCACCCAAAACATGACCATTTACTTAATGGTTGCCTCCTTCCCTCTCTGCCTCCCCTGCAACCTAGTGCAGGATTAAGCAAGACTCCATTACACTTCTCAGATACAGGCTCCATACAGTAAATGAAACTGGAGAGTTTCCCCTGGGTGCAACGCTTTGAGCTCCCTGTTATTTAATTTTCATTATGAAGATACTCAACTGTATTTCTCAACTGAAAGACTGAAATACAGGTTCCAACATTATAAAACCTTCTGAAGATATTAGCCTGCATTTTTGTTCAACTCTAAGCAAAGTGGAAGCACTGATTCTTTTTTTTTAAAATACCATGCTGGAGTTGACAAGTACATAATTAGGAGAATCAAGGCAGTCTTCATCCACTGAAAGTTTAAAAAACAATTTGACACACCGCAATTACCTCCAGGATTTTCTTCTCCCATTATAACTACCACTAAGCCCATTTTATAATTGGCCTGCCCCTTTGCCATGTACACCATCCCCATTTCTTAATAATTTTCAGGGACAGGTGAGTACCTGCCTATTTTTTTCTGCACAAAGCTATTTAACTTCTATTTGAAAACCACACCGCGGTGGGTGCCACTGAAAGTTTGTTTCGGCAGAAACAGAATCGCAATTTTAGGTGGCGGGTGTAGAGAGGCATCTGTCTCAGCAACGACAAACCTGCCATTTTAAAGTCACTCGGGACCACACCGGGCAAACGGCGGACCAAAGGTGCTCAGAGCTGCGGTGCTGACTTACACTTTGCCCAAATCGCTTTGGACTGTGCTCTGCTACCTGCTAACCGAGCCCAGGTAAATGTAGCTTTGGAATAAATAACATTCTTTTATGGTACAGTTCAGCTGAGTGGCGGCCGAAGGGGTCGGATCAGCAGTCCCTCTGACATCTCCACACGCGCTTCAAAGGCTGCAAAACTGTAAAGCTCAGCAAAACTACGAACCGGCCGTAAGAGTTGGGAAAACGAGCTGTTCAGAGGAGCCCAGCGGCGGCCGCAGCGCCCTTCGCCCGGAGCGACACGCTCAGCTATAGGCACCTCACGGCGCTGCTGACCCAAAACGCTGCTTTTTACTCACGGCTCAATTTATTGCTGTCTTTTCCCGTGCAGCACTTGACAAGAAGTTCCCTTTTTACTTCCAATCCTCCCCAGACGGTTGAGGAGAGCAGCTCCAGGCGCGGGCAGCACGTCGAGGCGGCAANGGCTTCGCGCCCCGCTTCGCCTCCCCTCCCCAGCCCGCCCCTCGTGCGTGGAGCGTGGCCAAGAGGGGACTGCTCCCCCGGCTCACACCGGCCAAGCCGGGGCCGGTCTCCCGGCTCCCACCGGCTCCCCTCCCCGTCGTCCCAGCCCCGCATCTGAGCACCCACACCTACGAGCCCTTACGGAACATCCCACCCCATGAGCAATAAAGAAAGAAACACACGTTTCTGTGGGACATCTGGTATTTTCTACCAACGCCATCTTGGTCACACTAAACCGGTTAACCCCAGAAAAAAAAGAGTGAAACTTAACAGGAGGGCCCCAAATTGCTCAGGAAAAGTTAGTTAATGTGCAGTGTCCCAAAAAGCACTGATGTGCATCTAACTGTGGAGCCAGGGCTCATCAAGGATCCCCAGGAAATTTCTGATATGCTCCTTATGTTCTTTAAATGAACTGCTGTGCCTAATATACACCCAGCGCTCGGGCAAAGGCCAACATAAGAAGCACCTCCGATGCGCTCTACAAATTCATCGGGCACACCTAAGGGATAGACAGAAATGTAGTCTCAAAAATATGGCGCAGAGGGCGAGGGGAGAATTAGTTCCTCCCTGTCTTAGCGGGAAGGACACGCTCTGTTTGTAGCACATGCATTCATTTTCCATTGATTTCCAGAAGGAGGGAGTCCAGAGCAGCACACTGACCCAAGAGAAGGCAATAACTCCAAATATGATTAAGTGCAGCTGTCATTAACCAAGTAATAATTAAACAGTAGTTCCACAAGGGGTTTGCTGAGCAAAACTTTTTGAGTTTTATGGATATTAGTATCTCCAACTCCTGGTTACGGTTAATAACCAAGAAGAAAACTTTGTTTTTACTTCCAAGGAATATGATACCTGTATGGCACTCAAAGGCAAAACTGGCTCCCAGTTCACTGTTTAACAAGCAGTTATCCAGGTACAATTTTATTAGATGTATTTTATGATGCTATTTGCAGCCTGCTTTAGTGGGAGATCTGAAAAAAAAAAGAAGCAACAGCACATTTTTATGACTTTCTGAATGAAGATACCAATTAAGTGACTACTAAAGTAGCTTTGCTACAGCTCTTTATCACACTTTGTCTTCATTTCTATTTCTCGGTTGAAAAAAGACCACAGGGAGGAAACCCTGCAATGTTATTTTAGTCACTATGTATTTTCCACCTCTCATAACAGATGTATCTTCCCTCTCTCCAGCAACTTAATTCTAATCCAATCTTACATCTAAAAGTATTTGTTTCGTGCTCTGCAAAACCCTTTTGAAAATCATGGGGCATTGAAAGGAGAAATCTGACCCAGCTGCACAGTGGTTACGGGGAAACTGTAATACTGGTACAGGGAGAGTGACATTTTAATTATTAAAGAAAGTCTCATAGTTATGCTTTACAGCAGGAAAAAAAAACCAACATGGTCTTATCCTGGCAATCAACTAAATTGAAAAATCATTTTGCAGTGATGCACAAGGACAAGCTATGCAAACATTTTGCCGTTTCTAAGCTAAATCTGGAAGCACTATTTTTCTAAAAGCATATGTAAAATGTAAACACATTTAGCGAAAGAGAATGCAGGTGGATGTTCATCCCTGGAACTGAATCAGGTTCCTTGCTAATTATAATTTCGACTTACAGAAAAACTGACCTTGCCCATTGCTGGGATGAGTATCTCTATGAAATCCAGACCATCGTTTGCCCAAAAGACATAGCTAGACACTGACCAACAGCACAGCTTAAGCCAATTTAAAGAGCTTTAGCCCTCCACTCCATCCCAGCTGCGTATTCCTTACACCGAGCTACTCCCCCCACTGCTTCCCAGTGCAAATATTTGTGCAGCCGCACAGCGCCGCAGAGGGTGGAACCCACCAGGGGAAAAGTTAAGGCTCCACAAATAAATAAATAATGCAGAATACAATTTTCACGTTGCCGTTTTCCCCAGCTTGCTGAGAAATGCCTGTCAAATCACACCCCGAGGGGAGCAGTGCAGCCGAGCAGGCCACACATCGGCTGGGTTGGCAGAGACCTGGACATGGCTCCCAGTTCTGCTGGCCTCAAGGGTGACGCTGAGAAAGCTGCTTCTCTTTTCATGTCCTGGTTTGGTAATCGCTGTCCCTCCTTCTCAACCGGCTTTGAAAGCTACAGGTCCACAAGAGTGGGATGGGACAGGATGGGATGGGACAGGACGGGAAGGGATGCTCCCCCAGGAGGAGATCCCAGCAGCCTGCCTGCACAAGGACAGCATTAGGCTCTGAAGCCATGTGAGGACAGACCAGAGAGATGCGTTCTGGAGGTACACTGCCCCTCATCTGAAAGACAGACACATTTTAGTCTCATAAAAACCAGCCACAAGAGAGGTTTGTGACTGTATTTAGCCTTCATTTTTGGATGGGGGTTGGAGAGGAGAAAGAAAAATACTATTTTAATGAAGGAAAGGGAGCAGAAACTTTAGGTTTAAAAGCTCTTAGTTGTTGGGTGGTTTTTTTCCTGCTATATTATACACAAGGGCACTACATGAGAAGCCTAGCAAGTCCCTATCTATGTGGGCCCCCCTGCTGCCATTCCTAAAGCAGCTTGAGATGCTCTAACTCCCCCCCCATTATTGCAAGAGGAGATCCCACCACCCTGCTCTCAGCTCAGGTTCATACCATCAACTCACACAGACTCAGGGCCTCATCAGACTGGCTCAAGACTGGATAAAAATCTGATGTAAGGAACTTTCAGTTCAAATTTGTTTTCGCAGTATCCCAGCATCTCAAGCTTTGCAACATATTCAATCGCAGGCATCCCTGTAGGAAGGAAATCCTAATGAACCCATTCAGAAGCATGGCAGGAAAGAACACCTCAGCAATGGACATGCCCAAGATCAGACAGTATGTGTACAGAAGGACAACACTTGAACCAGCCTTCACCCAAGTCTTGAGTAAGCACCCAAACTCCTGCACCATCCTTCCTCCTTGAATATGACACCAAGAAACAGTAGTAGCACTGGCACAACATTTTAGTATAATAAATATCTATCATGGCAGTACTGTCCTGGTGCTTTGGCACCTCCTGCCATGGTAGGTGCTACATAAAACACAGACTGAAACTATTGTGAGTTTCTAACACTGCCAGATGCATACTGATCTAAATATTTACACATGGAGAAAATGCATCAAGCGATTATAAGGTGATTTTCTCCTGTCAGCAAAGAAGGTCTCTGCTACAGTACATTAGGTATGGAAAAGTTCTCATCGCAGTGTTATTTAACAACTTAATTGCGGATTCAGACCGTATACTTCAGCTATTTTTAAGACAATCATTTGCTGTCTACAAACTTCTTACATTTTCAGAGGTTTTGGTAAAAAGGCATCTCAAAGAACAAACGTGGAACCCAGGGTTTCAGATACCTGGAGTGCAGCTCACACAGCTATCAGTTCTTAATTTGCAATTTAAAGGTAGGGTTCAGTGATGTTTTAGTGCACGCTGAGTATAGGCTGAAAGTAGAGCACAATGAATTAGAGGAAAAAAAAAAAAAGTCTACTTTTACACGGTGCTGGTCTTCTGAACTTTAGTTGAATTGTAGGAAAGGAAAGGTGGTAGTAAACAAAGTGCGTATAAACAGGCCACTGTTCCTTTCCAAAACCGGGAGGGAAGGTATCCTGGCCATCCTGTGTTCGATTAAAATCTACAGATAGTAAACGTCATCTTCTTTCAAAATACACAAGTCAGTCTTTCTCAAGTCTGCGGTCAGGAAACTCCCAAGCCTCCAGAAATGATGCCTCGGTGGCAGAAGCGGCGAGAGAGGTGTTTGAAATGAAATGGCTTCACAATCAAGCAGCAGGCAGCTTTAACCTCATCTATTTTATACTTCCAAGTTTGCCTCCAGTGTTTCCTAGTGAAGGCAGATTTGGCAAGGTGGCTGCCTTTGCCAGCAGCACAGCCAACACCCCACACAGCTACAAACCCCTGACCTTGAACAGCCTTGCACAAACTCTCCTTGGATCACCTCTAAGGTATTCCTAGGTCACATCCCAGAGATGACAAGCCTCTAGGAAAATCTACTTATATAGTCACTTCTCCTTGCTCTTTTAAGTTCCTTCCTTCCTCCTTTTGTTAAGGGTTTGACTCTGCTGAGAAGTAATGCTTCTTGGTATTTCTGAGAATGGTTTAAAATGTGGCTATATCCCCTCTTCTACCGGTAGGCAAGCTTTGGAGGGAAAGAATTGCAAAAATCCAGGTAGTAAATACAGCTCTGAGACAGGATAATCTCTGATCCACTCTCAGCCAGAAGCTGCAGGCTCCAGCTTCTCCCTGACACTTCTCTACCAAGCCCAAATGTACTTTTCTCTCTCCATCATCTCCCTGCACTGGTTCTGGTCCATGCGGTACCTGTTAAACCTTCCACTGATCCCACTAAACACATTACTGTGGCAGGAAGCTGACTGGGGTGGGTGGGGAGCACTGGCTGGTCTTGAATCAGCTCAGAAAGACTGTGATGAGCACTGCCAGTAAAGGACACAGGACCTCCCTCCGTGGGTGGTAATAAACTACTACAGCCGGCCAGCACTAAGGTAAATTTTCACTCCAAGACATGTGATTGACAATAGCTGGGGGGGGGGGAAGCTTAAGGCACATTACTTGGGGGATTCTACAGGCAGAGAGAAGGGATAGAGGTGCTGCTTAAACCACAGCTCTCAGACCTGAGCTAGTTCTGTTTCACCCTCCCTCTGCACGCCACTTGCCCGTCTGTTTTGGAAAGTGCACTGAAAGTTGTTTAACATCCTATAAATACACCTGCCCGTAGGTGTGACAGAACTCACACTTGTAAACCCACAGCTCTGGGACTGTCACACAAGGAAATCAAAATAAAGACAGGACAAATTTATACTTCATACTACTTCTCTGAGTGAGCTCTATACCTCCTCTGGAATCATGAAATGAAAAGAATTAAGCTACAATCTGCAAATATTTGTAAAATAAATGCAAGGTTACCTGGTTTTCTCAAGTGACAGACAGGGGAAATCAGTGTGCCTCACCTAATGTTATCCATAACCACATTCAGACAGACAATTAAGGCTCCTGCATCCTGCAACTCAACTCATCATTTGCTACTTCTCAGTTCTTCATTCAGAGTCACTGAACAAAATGGGCCGACATGCCTTAAATCTTTAAATACCACCTCTAGACCCTGTTACAATATGGGTCGTGTAACAAATTAGGCAACTAAGGGGAAGTAAATGGACAGAAAAATGTATATTATACCAACAAATGGATAACTCTATCTGGATTTTTTTTTCCCTCTAGGAGAGCTTACTTCTTGAGAAGACAGAAACACATTTCTGAAACAAGGCAGAAGAAGACAGTGCAGTTCTAATTAATGCGCAACTATGCATTGTAAAGGTAATGCTACTGCATGTACAGAATACCTCACTAATACACATTTGCAACAAACAAGGCCAAAATGGCCTCACTTCCGCATAGTAATAATTACTGGCTACCCCAAGAGAAAGAGCAAGGGCATAGCAATACGATGTTTTTATCCCGAATTCTCACACAGCATGTGTACCAGGCCTGGAAATTCTTTTAAAATGTATTTTAATATCGTACAAGACTATACTATCCTGACTGCAGTAAGATTACACTAGATCCTTAGCCTTCCAAAGGAAATGATCACCTGGGTGTACAGCTGGTTTGAAAGACAAGTATTAGGTCACCTATCTATTTCTATGGATTCCATCAAAACAAAACTTTTAAGCAAATACTTAAAAATACTAGGAGGAGTTTCCTCCTATTGTGCAACAAAGACACAAAGGTGAGGGGATACCAGGTGCAAAGGGAAGTTGATAAAATAAATGCTGCTAAAATTCAGAAATATGCATAAGAAAGAAAAGATGAGTTTTTCCAAGAGTAAGAAACAATCTTTACAGTCAGTGTTGATTCTTGAAGTAGATCAGCACTGGGCATCATCCCACAAGGTAAGCTTCAGATTCCCCTCTATTACATTCCTTCAGAGCTGTGTTGCTTTCACAGGGTGGTTATATTTGCTCCGGAGTCCTTGCAGAGATAGTTTTTAAGAATACAAGCTCAAACTACTAGAGATGTTACTATGCTAGTAGCAGTAAACTTGGCCTTTACTCTTTTCCTTTCTTACAAACACACACAAAAATTAAATCCAGGACTATTTGTAAACATGTTGTTCTGTGGTTTTTTGTTTTGTTTTTGATGTCAGAATGTTGTAATCCCTGATGTAAGACATAAAAAAAAATAAATCAGGCAAATGAATGAAAAGAAGTGTATACCGAGTAAAACTATGTTGCAAATACACCCAGAAGGAACATAAAAGCAAGGACTGGGTGGGTTTTACATAGTCAAACAGTGGTTTCTTAACTGGGACACTCTGTAGTTAGCTGAGGAATCCTAATTAAAAAACTGTAACTGTATTTTTCCTCTTCTCATTCTGTGAGTCACTCATTACATTTTTGGATGTTGCAACACATTCATGAATAATAAATACATACTGGGAAGAGGAAAAAAAAGAAAAAGCCCAGTGTTCATGCTGGATTTTTTATGTCTATATTTATCAATATAACAATCAAATCAAGAATGAAGCTGAGATTTGTGAAAGTTTCTATGCCAGGAATGCTATTAATCACAGGCAAAGTATTTGGTACAGCCAGAGCCAAGCTCACAGATATGTGCAGAAGTTACAGCATGGCAATGTTAGTATTACTATTATTGTTTGGCCTTTATACAGAGTGAGAGGATGGGGGGAGGGATCATAATGTTCCCTCATCAAACCCTCTCCTGAGGGAGAACAACCAGGCACCGCCCTCAGCTAGGCAGTTCTGGACCCAAAGCTGTACTTCTGCAGCTGCATTTTTTTTTTTTAATTAATTTTCTTTCAAAAGGCTGGAGGAGTTAGGTTGCAGAGACTGTGCAGTCCCAGAAAAGTCAGCCCTACTGCAGGAAATTATTGTTGATATCTTGAAGTACCATCACGGCAAGGCTTTCCACTGCTCCAGTTAGATGAAAAACTGTTTACTTCTATTCCAGTTTCTGTCGTCTTTTCAGACTCGACACCCTGGGAAGGTCGTACTGGCTACCTCGCACGCTTCTGCCGACTCTCTATACGGATGCAGGCCAAATTCATGGAATTAAGGGAAATCCAGATAAGCATCATTTTTAGAAAAAATGTTGAGCTAGAGTTCCACAAATATTTTAGATGCTTATGAGAATGCAACAGGGTATTTCTGCACCGCTCAGGATATGAACACAAAGGAAAGTGTGTTTATTACGGCTATTCCAGCTGCTCTAATCAATGGAAAAAGATGAAAGCGCTAACTTGAAGAGGCAAGAGGAAAAAAAAAAATAGGTTGTATGAAAAGGTAAACTCATGTGAATCAATCTATTTTCCATCACAGGTCATTCAGATAGAGAACTGACTATTAAAGTACAGTTGCCTAGAAAGGCAACCCGATTACTCGCTTATTTAGGAAACAATCAATACTTTTAGTAGTGGGTTTAGCTATCCAAATACATGCTGCATTAACCAATTGGTTAATGCGTAAATCATGGAGAAAAGAGGAAAAAAAAAAATAAAGACCAGAATAAGGAGGGGTGTTAGGGGGCTTGGTGCTGCAGGGAAGGTGAACTGGCTGCTGCAAGGCCAACAGTTTGATCTCTCAGCTACATTTCAAGTTGCTTATAGCAGCCTTGCATCTCTACGCTGACCCTCTGCCAGGTGAGCAGTCCTACCAGCAAAACTTGTAAGATTACAGTCCTGTGGATCACTCCAAACCAAACCATCGCCTCCACTATTGCCATTTGTCCAAGAAAATGAGGCAGAGCAGTCAGACGTACCCTAGAAGGTACCACTGCAGGCACGGGTAGAGGCTTGGTTCCAGAGAGTTTTGCTGCTACTACAATTTGTTTTCCAAAAGCCTCCTAAGAATCATCTTTCTTGACTCTGTGGTTTAGCGAGCCCTGAAAACAAAACTGGGAACCAGAGGCTCACAGAATGAGAGGACCTTAGTTTCACTGATGTGATTTTTCTCCTGCTTTCTACTAACATGGCTCATTCGTTTAACAGAGGGAGCTCAACATTCTCCTCAAGTAACCTTGTCGTAAAGACTTAGTATTCTCAATGCTCCATTCAAAGTAGTATATATACACTTATATTTATTATTTTAGCCTAATATTGTCAATTTAGCATTTGAGTATATATGTTTAACATTATAACCCGTTTTGTCCTGCATTTACTGAGGGTCCATTGGCTTTGAAGACATCTGGGCTCTGGAAAACATCCTACTAGCCACAGTGTAATGATTTCAACTCCCTTTACTATCAAGGAACACAGACCTAAATCTGAAGGTCGAGTGCTTACATTATTGGACAGTAGCCCAAATTCGGAGTGTTTCATGGACTACTTCTCTGTAACCAATTTTATTTCTTGTACTTTTAACGCTCCCCCTTTTTAGGAAGACACATTAGAAATGTTTTCCAGCTTTGCATATCATACAAAAATATACTGCCTGTGACTGAAGAGTAACATCAAAATGATTTAATTTTAATGTTCAGAATAAAAGTAATTAAAACAGCTTTTCTTAAGACAGCGGTCTATGATTTCACAAAGGAAGGAGACCAAGTAAAGATGACTCTTCTTTTTTCATTAACTGCCCACATCCTTGGGCCCATTGGTTTTAGGATATGAGACTTGGCTGCTCTGCAAAAGCTAAGAGCAGCTTACTCCCTGCTACTATCTGTTCTATGAGAAAACAAACTCCCCTACTCAAAAAAAACCCATTTTTTACTTCCTTTATTGCTAATCCTCAATTGCATGCAACAGGCTGCTGCTTCCCCAAGAGATCCCAAATAACCTATTGGAAGGTTGTGGTTCCAGGTTGTTCCAACAGGGTTTAGCTCCCTTATTTCTACTTCCTTTCTGAAAAGATACTATTTTCCTTCCATTCTAGTCAATAAAATCACTTTATCCAGTGAACATTTTCAAAGCTGCACAAGTATTTCATTTGTGTACCATTCTAGCAAAAGTCAGATCTGGAGGTGCAGGAATTATGCAACAAAATTGTACAGCACGTTGGAAAATTTACTTGCACCATGAAACACCAACTAGCAGCACCAGACCTCACTTGCACCATGTAACACCAACTAGCAGCACCAGACCACAAACAGGAAAGGTACCACCTGCATCATCAGGAGATGCACATTGGCATTTTTTAAGTGAAATGGAAGCTGGATACCATTTAGGGAGGGAAACAGGGAGGAGGAACCACCAAGCTTCAGACAGAAATCCACAGGAAACCTACCTCTTTACTTATAATGCTCAGGGAACAATTCATGTTTACAGGCAGAAAAGAGCAGGCTGAAGATCTGCAGGTCAAAGTTAATACAAAAAAAAAAGACGATCTTTTTAATCTACATAGACAGAACAAAACAGAAGAATGGGGAAAACAGCATGTAATTATTGTCTATTTATGTTGGCTTGAGCATTTTCTCCTTCCACACTTCTGTATCCCTCAAAATGTGGGGTAGTGGTGTAATATAAAGTATAAATATATTGCCTTCTGCTTCCTAGTTCTACTTAACTAAAGGAAATTATAACCAGGCTCTCATCTCTCGCCCATCAGCCTTCTGCCTTGCAGAATATCATTACTGGTGTAACCACACAAGTCTTTAAAAAAGAGATTGACACTCCTCTTGCCTCTGTAAACAAAATGGCCAAAAAAGCGTTGCAAAGTTAGTTCACCTAATGGGAGTTGGATGCCAGTATTTCTGGATGAGAAGACTTATGTTAGGTGAGGTTTAATTCATGAGTGGGAAGAGAGAGGTTAAAAGGGTCCCACTCATTACTTCATTTGATGTTGTACTCAAAACGTTCTTGAAGTCAAGTTACTAAATTCCTATACATTTTATGAGAAAGGTCAAACTATACAATGAAAACCTTCCCCCTCTCTCCTGACTTGGAACCGCAAAGGTTCAATTTGATGCAAATATTGTCGAAAGTCAGTCCAAGAGACACTTGAAAAAATAAAGCCAAAACAAGATCATAACTGAAGAACAATATCCTCAAGATATTTAAATATGCTACTGCAAAGCAGAGAAATAATCAGAACGTAGCCAAGGAAGTGGTGGAGTCACCATCCCTGGAGGCGTTTAAAAAACGGGTCGATGTGGCATTTCAGGACATAGTCTAGTGGTCATGGAGGTGTTGGGTAGAAGGCTGGACTTGATGATCTTGGAGGTCTTTTCCAACCTTAACAATTCTATGATTCTAAGGTAGATGCAAATACACCATTATAAACTGGTTAACATTTTGATTCCCAAGTATCAAGACTTTTCTTCAAATCATTATATTTATCTAGAGTATATATATATATATGGTATATATCTACAAACACTATATGGCTGTTTATACAGTATGGCTATACATACACCATACAGCTGCCAGTGTGCTGGGAAGCCATATTCGAAAATACACTGCAAAATAATTATGAGAAGATCTAACTAACTGACGTGTCTCAGGTAACCTGAAACACCGCAGTTGGACATCTTTTGCTTCTGTATTACATGCCCTATACATTTTGGTGCACTCAGGTTCAGTTTTGTGACGAAGCTCCTCTCTGACATGCCATCCAACATCACAGAATCATTGAATGAAGGTTCCTTCAACCCAAACCAAAGATCATCTAGTTCACCCTCCGCCCCCCTGCCATGAGCTGCGATACCTTGCACTAGATCAGGTTGCTCAATGCCCTCTACAACCTGACTTTGAACACACCATCTGACTCTGGACGAACTCATGGTTCGTCCACACCATCTGACTCTGAGCGGAGTAGAAATATGCTGCTGCTAGCTGTGCTTGTACAAGCCGCAGAATCACAGAATCATCTAGGTTGTAAAAGACCTTCAAGATCATCAAGTCCAACCATTTACCTTACTCTACCAAGTCCATCACTACACCATGTCCACAGGGACCACATCTATAGGGCTTTTAAATACATCCAGGGATGGCGATTCAACCACCTCCGTGGGCAGCCTGTTCCAGTGCCTGACAATCCTTTCCGTGAATTTTTTTTTCCTAATGTCTAATCTAAACCTCCCCTGGTGCAGTTTGAGGCCATTCCCTCTCATTCTGTCAGTAGTTACTGGTGAGAAGAGGCCAGTGCCAACCTCTCTACAACATCCTTTCAGGAAGCTGTAGAGAGCAATAAAGTCTCTAATAAGCTCTGAAAAAGATATCTCCTCATCACCCGTTTGTTTTCATTTTTATTAAATCCCAAAGTATAAATACTTTAAAGCCTCTAAAAGAAACCCCAAACATCACTAGTGAGATAAAATGGAGCTGGTGGCAGACTACTCACTCATATACTTTTTCCCCCATATCCCTGATGAGGCCTTGTTGCCCCAGTTTCCCCATCACTTTCCCCTTAGGTCTGATTATGGGCAACAGTACCAAACTAACAACAGCATCTGACCCCCCACAGAGTTACTCAGGGCTCTCTGTACCTTCCTCCCTGATTCTAAAGCACATCAAAATAAGCCCAGACCATCTAAAACGAACTAGGAAAGCTTGAGCTCTTGGTCACACCCAAGAGGGAAAGCTCTAGTGCTTCACTGATGGCTACTGCTCACTGATCATTAATCAGACGAAAAAGCAGCCTGTTCGTGCTTCGTATTCTTAATCTCCTCAAAACTACATCAGGTTAACAAAACGTTTGGGAGAGGAGAGGAAAGAAATCTAAGCTTTAATTGCAGATGATTGGTCTTCAACATGATTTGATAGCAGTGATGCAATTCAAGTTCATTTTCCTCGCCTTTAGTAAAAGCTCTTAAAAAGGACATAAAAAAAATTCTTCAGTAAACAAATATCCATACATTAAGTTGAGTGAGAGGAATTTAAATTTCTCACTATAGGTAATGAATTCAACTCAACATTCTTTTGTAGTTGCAGATCTAACTCCCAGTTATTCTATAGTAGTTTAAATTACCGCAATTTTATCAGTGGGACTATTCACAGTTTCTTCTGTGTCTTGTTTCCCTGGCTCATACTCTCACAGTTAGAAGAAAACTACTTTGGATCTACCTTCTTCTATTTCCTTCCCTTTCTAATTTGTTCTACCTCCTTTTCTTTCATTCCCAGCTCCATTCCCTATTCTTCAGGCGTATGACTAAACATTCAAGATACATTTTGGAATAAAGATTGAAGAATTTGATTGTGGTGGCTCAACAGAGCAAAAGCATGGAGACATCTGGTTTTAAGCCACCCCAGCTGTGACCACGTTCCAGTCAGAATTCACGTACAATTGTCATCTCCTCCACTGCTTATCTGGAATTGGTAAATAATTTCATTTTCTGACAGATAAAAGAAGTAATCCCAAGAAAGTACTTTCCCCAGAATGAAAAAGAAACTACTTTAGAATTTTTATTTCTAAGTGTCTTCAGTTCACTATGAAATTGAAGGTCATTATTTAGAAATCTGACTAGATAAGAAAGAGAGCACACATACAAAAAAGCACCAATGACAGTGTTCAAAGCCACCTTCTCACACCAGTCCTCCAGTTCCTTTAACACAGTATCCAAATTCAGCAGTTTTCCTAACACTTCCCATTTAGAAGAGCTTCCTCAGCTAAAAGGCAGTCATTCTGTAAACAAATGCAGTGCTATGTAAGAGAGCCACAATTACGCATTTTCTCCCTTAAACCAGACCTACCCAAATAGTTGTGCCTACCGAAACACCTGTAAGATGATTACTGCTCGGTCTGATAATAAAATATACAGAATTAAACTTAAATCTGAACATGTATGCAACAGATCCTTCTCCATCTCCAAAAAAAAAAAAAAAAAAAAGAAGAGAAAAAAAAATAAAAGGCAGGTTGATATGGTTCACTATCACATTTCATAAAACAGAAGTTTCAATGAACTACGGAGTCTCTAACTATATTTAATGTTCCTTCATGCCTTGATGTCAACCTGAAACAAGAAAAGGGAGAATGCATGAGCCATTGAGGATTAGAGAATTCAGGAAAATAAGGAATATTATTGACAGGTATTGAGGCAAAGACATGAGACCTGGAACCTAGTCTGGGTCTTAAAGTATGTGAAGGAGTACACTGTATTTATCACCAATTCTCCACAATAATGGCAATTCTCTCTATAACTACCTTCTTTTCCTCAGGAAAACATGAAATGAGTAGTTTTCTTTGACTATGGTGCATAGATTTGGGAAAACAGGAAAAAAAAACACACTTAAGTAGTACAAAAACTTACAACAGTTTACAACAGAGGCCTCACGCATGACTTGACCTTCCAGCGGCCAGTCACACAGTGATGATAAAACAGAGACTGCAAACCCCCATTTCTGATGCAGCTTTTATTTCAGAGGGACAAAACATCTACAAAAGGCAAGAAATTGGTTTTCTCACAGAAAGCATACAGAGAGACCTCTTAAGCAAACATGCTGAAAATGTGCTGTGACTGTTCAGCTGCCTGACCTCTGGTTTAGGCTGGCCCAGAGACACCGTATGGAGGCAAAACAAGCAGCTAGATCAGACTTTAGGTAATGTATCTGCAAGAATTCACCTCAGATGAGGTACATAATGATGAAATCGCCTCCTCGCCTCCCAAAAGTGTACAATAATGATTAAAGTATGCTGGTAAATTGGATGACAAAGACATGAAAACTGTTTAACATCAACAAATGTGCCCTGGAAAATTTTAACAAATGGTCAATTGCCAAGCATATAAAAGTATATTTCTGGCTCTCACCATCTTAGCTGCACTATATTTATGGTCAGAAGCCAGTTCATTTATTCATTAAAATATTACATCTGTAATGGTAGAAAAGTTTTACTACACTGTAATATTAACATTTGAAAACTGAATTTGAAAAAGCCTTAGTAAATTGTTACAAACCCTCAAAAGACTAAATCTGTTAACCCGTAAAATTTGTTCAACTAGGAAAATCTAAAAAACCCCCAAACTTAAAGGTTTATTTCAGATGGCTCAAGATGAAGGTTTCACTTGAAAAGGCATCCTGTGAAAGACAAATGCACAGAGCACACAGATACCCAAATATGTACGAAAAAAGCTCAGCAGTACTCCAGTGGAGGTAAGCAGGTGCTGGGGGACCTATTCTCTTCACGTAATTACATGTGGGTATAATTCCCCTCTCCCGGAAGGAAAGATAAAAGTAAAATGCTGGCACAAGGCTGCAGAAAGGTTTACAGTTCAACAGACTGCGGACACAGTCTCATTTCCATTATCTCCACTAATGCAGCACTGAAGTCCTTCACCCACCTCCCAGCAGCTTCTCAGTACAGTTACCAGAACCTGTCTCAGCTTTGCCACCTGAGCTCCCCAGCCCATTTTGACTGAAATAAATCTCCTATTTAAACCATGCAAGTTAAGCAATATCATTTTGGCAGAAACGGAAGGGTTCCCGTGTTCATCTGGTGGGTCGGAGGGGGCAGTAAATGCCAGCAGAAGATGAGTGACAAGCTGCTGGGTGGGTGAGTGGTGGAGAAGCCATCACAGCCATGGCAGTTATGGGCATGGAGACCAAATGGTCTGTTTCTTACACATACCACAGCCCTGTTCCTCCTATGGATGCCTGTGCAAGCCACCACTTCCAGTGGTGGTGTGAAAAAGCCAATGTCTTTTCCTGCTCAGCTGTCCCTCAAGTCCAGAATTTTACTTGGAAGATGACTGTCTGCAGTTGGGATCCCTATCTATAATTCAACATCAGCCACTTCATTAGAGGGTGCGGTCTGGCACATTTGAGGGGGGATGTGCAGGGAGAGCAAGAAAAAGCAGGGTGCAAGAGCTGCCTGAAGCTGCACCTGTTTGGGGAAATTACTGCTAGAACTATTCAAGGATTGGACTGTCTCCTGGAGCTTGGTAGCAGCTTCATTTCGGGAGGCAGAATGGAAGGAGGAAGCCCAGGGTCCAGGCTGAGATGTTGGAGCTCTCTGCCTCCCACTGTCATTTCATTCAGCACAAATGGCTGCGTGGAGACAAAGAACAAGGTCTTCCTTGGGCTCAAGGGGAAATGTATTTTAATGCATGAATTAACTCAGTCATCTCCACTCAGTTACTCAGTTAGCACATTTTTCATGTTTAAATCAGCTGATCTTCCCCAAAATACTGAAATTTCTGAAACTGAGACCATGCTCTTTTCCTGTCGCCATCCTTTTTCTGACTAATCTTGCTGTTCTTTTTACCCACAATACCACTTCCCCTGTCATTTCTCTCAAAAAAAAAATAAAAATATAGCAAACCTATGCCACAGGGTAGCAATAGCTTAAACCTCTTCAACAGTTTAAAGTGGTGATAAAGCGCGCTCTTTCATTTTCCCTCACAACAAACTTATCTGTTATAATTATTTGATCCACGCCAAACCTTGATCAACATTAGACCTTGATCAAGGTCAGTTCTTGAACGATGTGAAAAATGTCAGACCTTGCAATTTCTCCTTGAACTCTCCCTCTCAACAAAATCAAAGAGCGGAGAATAGATGCTGGGATGCTGTTCAATCTTCCCTTGTCAGAAAAAGGTCTCTGAAGGTCTACAGCAAGTTGCAGACTCCTACAGCTTTCCACCAGCAGCAGTACTTCTCAATCATCAGCTCGTGTTCCCCCCAACGAAGAGCTCAAGCTCATCCCAAAACCAACCGATACACACTTAACGTGCGAGCTGCTGGAAACAACAGAGCGGCGGCATCTCTCCGGGCAGCAGCAGATGTTGAAACAGAAGCTGCAGCAGCAGATACCGTGTGAGCAACGTTCTGCCAGGACTTGGAGCATGCTTAGTTTCCTACCTGAATTTGAGACACAAAAAAGAGGTGCAGAACAAAGCCAAGCAAGCTGAAACACCTCATTAATTTTTGCTGGTGCCTATATGACCAGGTACTTCAGACACTGCAACTGCTTAATGTCACTGCTGTATTAACGAAGGAAAAAAGACCAGAGTATCACACTGCCTAGAGTACAGAGCTGAATCTGAAATAGAAGGTTTTAACACGGAAAAAAAATATTTCTGTATACACATATAAATAAAAGAAGGAAATTAAACTCATTCTGGGGAGCAGGCAAAATGACATCTTCACTGGCCACAGATGTGCTGGATTAGGGACTACGTGGGAAATTTAGACACACGCAGCAGGTACAGAATAATGCATTAAACAAAACCACCCAACTTTTGACTATCCTGATTACAGTTACATTTGGGCACTGGTGAAGGTGGAGACCAAACCAGGCAGAGAACACAGTCCTATTACTATTTGTAGCCTTTGTTAATTTGGTTGTCTGAGTGCATAATTATCCTCCACACAGACAGTTTGTGCTGTTAGGAACACAAACGGTATGGTACATTGCTCTGCTATTTAACAGCATTATGTTCAAATTTGAAATACCCCTGAGATGGATGCAGGCCACTTAAAATTTACAAAACTGTTAATCTCAGCCTAAAACACTGTTTCACTTCATAGCCAGCAAGGTAATAAACCTCATTACATATTACAAATGCAGTAAGATGTCTCAGGGTGGCAAACTACAACTCATGACTGCACTTTCAAAACAGACATCGTGTGGCGATATCATCATCTCCATATCAACCCAAGTTTTATCCAGCTACTCAAAACATCAAAATAGGATTCAAAACTTACTGTTGAGTCTTCGATTTTGCCATTTTCTGAAAAGAAATGTATTAAATAACCGAACTAGAGCTTTTAAAACCGGAAAACATACAATCTGATTCGTACGTCATTAGTGAGCTGGATCCTGCATCTCCTAAAATCAATAGTGCATTATCATTAACACCATCGAACGTAGAGATAGGCACATGAGTCAAACCCTAGAAGGCTGTACTGTCATTATTTTCTCAAATATGCACATCTCACAGCTGAGGAAAGTGTTTTTAGAAATCATGTTTGAGAGGAGTACTTCAGTGCTTAAGTATTTCCAAGCAAGCGGAAATAGTTATATGCGTGTTTTTGAGAAGTCTACAGATACTGATTTACAAGAGCTTACGACGCCTCAAGTTTCAGTTCTTCTCAACAGGAAATGTCATCTCGTATAGAAAATGCAATTTGTTACTTTAAAACATTCATAAGATATTTTAAAGCGTGAATGAAAAAGTGAAACATTGAACATCAGATCCCAGTATCCATTTGTGCACCATGTACCTTGGACTAGATACGACAAAATAAATTTTCTATAGAAAGAAATATTTCAACAGTTAAAGCTTATTTATTCTAGTTCAGATGCCAGAGGAAAAAATGTGTCTGTTATATTAAAAAGAATGAACTCTGGAATTAGAAAACACCATCTCATAACTATCTAGGCTCAAGTGCAATTCCCAGGCCAAATTAAACCTTCAGCTTTATTGTGAAGCTGCCTGAAAAGGAACTTGCAGGTAACGCTTCAGCTTGAGTTGAGCAGTCAGTTGTGTGTTTCAGGTTACAAAATTATTTCACCGCCGTAACTTCTGTTGTTTCAGTGGCTGCTACGCTGCCAAGCCACAGGCACATGTGCCCATGTCCCCGTCTCTGGTGTCTGCTTGCAGCTGGAGATCTGGCAGCAGAAAGAGGCAATGCCCAAAAGACAGAGAGATGGTTAAGAGAAGAGTGGGCTGGCAGGTACCACAAGCCCTCAGCAGTTGGCTTCAGAACAAGGCCTATCTAATGGCAGGGGAAATTTCTTCATCCCTGAAGACAAGTGATACACCAGCCTGGGGACACGAGGGGACTCTGGACTGACAGAGAGCACTACAGGAGGAAGGTAAGTACCAGACATCCTGTCTCCAGCTGCCACCAGATGTTGCTCTGGAGGAAAGTACACAATAATTAATCATAATCCCAGAAGACGAATTAGGCACCAAGAAAAAATGGTCCTCCTGACCCAGGAGAAAACCAGCCAAGTTCTGAAGCACGACATTTTATTAGAATCTTGTCCAAGGTAGCAACATGTGCTACAATACACGGAAAGCACTGCAAATAATCTTGTTTTCTCAATCTAGGGAAGAATGCAGGTGAACAGAGCGCAGTCCTTCCCCCTTCTACATGTACTGGAAATGTCCTCCTCTGAACCAAGTCAAAGCACATCTTTGAGAAGGAAATCTGATCTCACTCCAAACACTCCCAGCAACAGCAAATCCACTACAATGCTTTACTGTCCTCATTGTTACTTACTATTTCAAGGTACAACATACCTTATTTCATCTCCTAGACAGACGTCTTGGTAGGGTCAAGCAGACATCATGTATTTTCCTTACACATATGTATGAAATATACAGGCATCATTTCCCCTTCTCAGTCTCTTCTCAGCTGAATAAACTCTGTACACTCTGTATTGAGAAGCTTGGTTTCCAAACCCTGGCTCACTTTGGTCACTGTGCTCTTACTAGTATTTCACATCCTTCCTTACATATGAGCAGCAAAACCAGACATGGAATTCCCGTGATCTTACTAATGCCACGTACTTTCCTATTTCTGTGCAATATTTATGTTGCTATCCAGCCAAAGACCACACTTCAGTCACGGTATTACAATGAAAACCCCTGTTGAGATGATTCTCTGCACAAATTCTTAAGCCTTCTTTGAAATGACCAGTTCGAAGACAGTCTCCTATCCTGCTGCTGTAACTGCATTCCTGGTTCCTTTGTATATGGCTCCACAAAAAACGCTTTCTGCTGGATGCTGACCATTTGAAAAAATGATTTGGAGTACGCTGTGCTAGTAACTTGTTCCACACGTGCACAAACCTGCATGTAATCCATTGGTAATGACGAGATATCATCATAAAAACTGTGAATATAATCACATTAAACAGCCTTCCACCAAGATCCAGCCCCCAGGGGACCCCACAAGAAACAGCTGCGCTCCCAGAGAAGAAAGGCACGCCTAAGTTCCTCTCCAAACTAAGAAAGATTTATGAAGCTACTCTGCCAATATTTGTGGTATTTACTCCACAGTGACTCCACGGCACAATTGTTTTAAACTCACACTTCACTGCAGTTAATAGATGTATCAGGAACACAATACAGGGTGAGTCTGCTACAGTAGAACAGTTGATAAATAGCTTAGGAATTTAGGAGATGTGGGGTTTTACAATTCAAAACACTGGGAAGCAATTTGCTCTAGTTCTACTGTAAATTGGTCTTTAACAATTGTTAAGTCCTTCTGAACGATGCGGAACAAGTGACCCCTGACTTGTCATTTATTTCAGAGGCTCCATTTAGAAAGTTTTCAATTTTTCAGCCAGGAAAACAACAATGAACAGTGTGAGCAAGGAAAAGCATTCATACACCTAACCAAAGAGTTCTCTATTAAAAAAAAAATTAAAAAAAATCAAAATCAACTGGCAGCCAGTTGATTGATCAGGTAATCTATTATATAGTATTATAATTCAGCAGCATATGTCCATGTAGTTTAACATACACACAGTACTGGTGAAACTTGCAGCATTGCCTATTAGGCATCTGCTGAACACTTCCAGTGCAAGATGCTGCTTCCAGCTGCTTGTAACTTGGCCAGACTTCGCCTGTTCGGGTTGAAATTTTCCAAGTTGAATGTCTGCCTCAGGCTAAATTTTGTTCCTCGTGTTGTAGAGGTTGCCTCTGAGCAAGGGGCAGAAAGAGGCAGACTGTGATTAGAAGCTCAGCCAAAATACTTCAGCTGTTTTCAGAACAAGACCAAGGAAAAAAGATGTCTTTCAATATTAAGAGAAATCTCTGGCAAACCTGACAGGCTATAAAACCTTCCAGCTCTTGGTAACTGATTTGAAATCTGGCATGAGGGCTGGAGCCACTACATACTGAAAGTATCCCTTTTGCTGCCCCCCTGAAGAAAACATTGCATTGGTCAAAACGTCCAAAGACAAACTGTGCTTTGTGCATTTTCAGTAGGTATTTGCCAGGCCATATCCATGTTCTTCTCAGCTCCTCATTCTGATCAGATGACACAGGCCATCCCCACCACAGTAACCAACTTGTCCCTCAGCACCCATGCAGGACAGGGCTTCAGCTCAAAGAACGGTGCTCTAAGCCAGGGAATGGCAGGAGGCCCCAGGCTTTCCACCTAAGGTGGAAACATGGGACACGAGCAGGGACATGCTTATCGTTGTCCTTTGCCAACCAAATCTTATGAGTCTCTGCAGCAACACAGACCACAGTCACGACCTACCACTGCTGGTTATCCTCTACAGAGAGCTCCAAACAGCAGAGTCCCAGGCAGAACGTTGGGAATCCAGCCAATGAAGGATGGTGACACAAGTACACTACGCTAGGCTGCCCATCTACTTTTTGGCTCTTTTTCTAAGGGAAAAAAAAAAATCTAGAGAACTACACACAAAAAGTAGTATTAAAAATGTAATCAACGCGGTAGAATTTAGGAATTATTAGAACTAAGCGACCTATGATAATTTAACCATCTCTTAGTGCTTATATGCATGGAGGTCAGTCTCTAATTGCAACTGACCTGGTCACACTTTGTTTTCCCAATAGAAGCTTTCCTATAACTAACAAATTCCTCTTTTTGCCCTTGTTCTCCAGAGTATCACTACACACTTTCAAACCACAGAGGGAATTATTTCTTTTCTTCCAGGTTCTTTTAAGGTTCTCATCACTACAGTAATCCATAAGATAGAGGATACTGCTATCCATGGTTTTTTTTTTTAAGACGGGAAACTAAGATATAAAAAGATTACACCAAAAAGGTACTGACACCGAACAAGCAATTCTGACATTCTGCTGAGTATTTCTGACATGCTTAGACCTACAAAACCTCCTCTGTACCTTAAGAGCGAACAGCTGTTGACTTTTTTTCCAGATGGACAAGTTCAGCATAACTGCCAAGCACATCCCAGGGATTCAGGCCAGGCACCCAAAAAAAACCATCAGCCCACCTACAAAAATCTTTATGTTTATGTGGAAATGCCACAGCAAGGGCAGGGGCTGCAAAACCCAATTCTCCAGCCGTTTCAGGCATGAAACTGCCTCTCCCTCTGCGTATAATCATTTGCTTCCTTCACGTCACCGCTTCTTGCTGCAGCCCAGCTGCTACATTTTGGCAGATGTACCTCTGTCTGGTTCATCACCCGAGCTGGCCGGGAAGGATGGTGAAGGATCACGTCACGACAGACATCATCACAGCACACAGGCCCCGGGTGGTCAGATGAGCCTAGCATTTTTATAACTCCTGAGCACTTCACTCTGCAAACTCACCGACAGGGTCGGGCTGGGCAGAGTGGAGAGGTAGGAAATGTATAGAATATAGAGTATATAGAGATCAGCTACATCCACTGGGTGGCAGGCATGTTTCACAGGATCCAGATGCGTGTATATACAGAGGTATAGAAATGAAACCTCTTAAATACCGGGCTTGTTCCCGGTCTCAGAAGCAGCAATTGAATAGACACAGTGAGGGGGGAAAAAAAAAAAAAAAAAATTCCCACAGAGCAAAGTTAACGTATTCCACCTTCATTTTCACACTGGCTTCTTGTCCGCAGCATTGAGGCATTCAAACTGTCCTGGCACTCGATCGTCCAAGCTGTGTGGACGCACGGTGCCCCATGTCACTTCTGTAGGTGGGTGCCCTAACGCGAGGCGGCAGGGACCTCTCAAGAGTCTTCAGAGAGTCTCTGTTGTGCTAATTAATGCGTAAAGAGCAATGCCTGTGGAGGCTGAGCCTTTAAACTCTTACTCAGTTTAATAAAACTAGCGGGGGGCAGAAAATTCTATTGCACTAACTGCTGTAAATATGTTTGTGTGCATAGGCAGCTAAGTTTTAAAGTTCAGAGAAGCCTAAAAAGCCAGTATTTTCCATGGATTTCCACTTAGCATCTAAGCAGAATCATTTCAAAATTCGCTTAGAAGATGTTTTTACAGAAGAGGCCATTCACCAAATCTCAACCCAGTGCATATTTTCATAACCAAGTTGTAAGCTACATAAAAACTACACTCATAATGGAAATGCTGACAAACGCATAACTACAGCAGTTAGCTATGACAGTCTGACCACAAGTCCTCCTTCAGGAACAAGCAACGTTGCTTCCCATCCTCCTTTTTAAAGGCAGCTCAACAGCAAGCGGGAGACAGCGGGTGCACGGTACCTATGGCTACCTCCTCTTATCCTTTTCATTATGAATTTCACCAGCTCTCATTCCACTTATTTCCCACAGGTTGAAGAAACGCCCCTCGCCCCCCCGCCCCCCCCGGTTTTTTGCCAGAAACAACCAGAGGGCCTCTTAAACCCATGACTCACACCGCAGGCTTCTCCTCCACCCTTGTGCGTGACTATAGCAAAAAGGTTGCCAGCTGGAGTCGGTGAATTAACACTGTTGGGTTTTTTTTCGTGGCATCGTCGGGAAATAAATTACACAGCGCCGGAGGGAGGGACATACAACAAACTCGGTATGAGTTTAGTCTGGACGGGGCGCGGGGAACAGGAGAAGCAGCTCCTCCGGCTTACCCAGCCCCTGCCACCCGCAGGCACGGGAGGGACGAACCCTCCCGGGCGGTACCACGGCCTGTCCTGGATCGACCTG
>VWZK01004114.1:98942-144185 GCA_013396935.1 Baryphthengus martii
GACCCCCGCCTCGCTGACCGAGTTATCTCCTTTTCGCTCCGATCTCTCTGCTTCCCTCCGTCCTCCCCCCGCCCCTCCCGGTTGTTTGTTTGCGCTTTCGGCCCCTTATCTCTCCCAGACATGCCGGGCAGCTTCGCCTCCCTCCTACGGGGGGCTTGGCGTCCTGCAGAGCGGGGCGGTGAGCGCTGCGGGGAGGAGGGTGTCTGGCCCTCCGTCCCCTCAGCCCCCTCGAACCGCGGCCTCCTTCGGCGCCTCTGGTTCTGGGTGAAGCGTGTGGAAGAAAGCTGCCGTGCCTTGGTTTTGCCGGCCATCGCCACCTCTGGGAAGTGATTATTTAGAAAATTTGTGTTAATAACCTGACCGCGTTTGGGGCGGTAAGAATCCAAGCTTTGGTCTTTATTAGGTAAGAATGCCTTATTAATTGCGTTTGCTTGTTTCTGTGTCTTTTTGAGATAACCTCGCTTACCTGCTGGAAAAAATAAACAACGCCTTAACCTGACAGAAAATTTCTTTAGAGATCTTTCTCTGGGGGAGGTATTTGGTGGTTGTGTTGCGTGAGCCTGTCTTGCAGACTGATGCTGCATACAGCAGTGTTCTTAATTTTAGTTATTGCTAAAATTATACCTGAACAGTTTCTTGACCCAATTTATGTTGCTGGTTGTTTCTCCTCTTCTAATTCTTACCATGTTTTTCATGGCATAGCCCATATTCTTCTGCATCTACAGCAGCAGGCCTCTACTCTCAGGAGATATCCCTGACGTAAGATATTTAACTTTCAAAGGCTGACTGAGGCAGTTTGCTTTAGGTTCCTTGTTTAAGGAGGAAACACAAACCTATGGAGTTAAATTTGCTTCTCAGATGCCTACTTAGGATGGAAAGAGTGGCATGTTGGAGATGACAGTCTCCGTCTATTGACATGGAGAACTCAGAAAACTCGATATCCAGCTTTTTAGACAACTGAAATTAGGAGAGATGAGGTCTGTTGGGCGTCCATACATGCAGAAGGCTACCTATCCTGATGTTATTGTGCATTCCTGAATCTCGTTAAAAATATTCGTAGCATTAGCTTCCGAGTTACGTAACTTAGAAAAGAGATCTGGCAAATCATCTGTGCAAATGATCTTCAGCACCAGTGCCTGTCAGACTGAGCAGCTTCTGCAGACTTCACTCTCTGCTCACATTGTCTTGTGGGATACTAAGGTTCGTATGTTGTTCAGAGGAGGCTGATACAGTGAAAAAAAGCAGCAGCCTCTCGGCTTGTAAATTAGAATTTGCAGAGGGATTGCCAAAAATATAATCAACTTAAAGGCCAGAAAAACAAACCCCTTCAGAGAACTTCTCCGTTTTATGTGAGCATGTCCCATCCAGTACTACTCTGTACGAACCCAGATGTAGACATATATTCTGTGATACATTAGAAGGCCAACAAGCCTTCTAATACACAAGTTAAATAATAATAAGTTAGGTAGAACAGCCCCATGTACTCGGTGCATCAGGGTTGCTGTTTTCTTTAGTTCTTATCTTTAAATACCATTTAAAAGAAAAAATAAAAGTGAAGGGTATGTATCTAAGAAGAATTTTTAGGATAGGATTATTTCACTATGAATGAATGGAGTTGCTGTGAATTATTTTGGAGCAGGGGTTGTTAGGCCCATGGCACTGGGACCTTCTTCATGGTACAAGAAAACCTTTTCTTTTTCGGGCACATTCGTAGTTCTTAACCAATACTGGGATATTGGAATTAGAATTAGTTGTTCTGGAATGGTTTCCCATGTGGAGGAGGGTCTTCTGTGAAATATGTACGATTAATTTTTTTCTTTCATTCTTTCTACTTCTTTCTATTACAGAACTATTACTTTATAAGTACACAGCATTCCCAAACAGAATTTATTACTGTTTCTTAATACTACATCCTGTTGAGTGGCTATTATAGAGCAGCCTTAATAGCTACACTGAATTAATTTTATTGTGTAGTCAAGAACTGAAGTCTGTGCTACTTATTTCACACACCTGTATTCAGGAAGATAATGCATGCACAAGCTGTTCAGTGCCACAGAAAGCTGTAAGATACTAATTTCGTGTAAAGTCTTCAGAAGTTATAGATATGAAAACCAAAGAAGACTGCTGAGCATGTGCATGATGGATTTTACCTCCTAAAGGCTTATAATTTGGACAGACATATCCCTGATACAAATCCCCCCGGCGTCCCTGCCAAATTTCAAGTCTGGTGTTTTAGAACTGAGCTATTCGAAGCAAATGCTTCCAGATTTTGTTTGCACAACCAAATTCTTCTTGTGTTCAGAACCACCCGAAACAGTTGTTTCTGGTTTGTGTTTTCCTTCCCCCTCGACTTTTAATTTCAGCCAGTATGTGGTAGGAACAAAAACATCCAGCCCGGTCCCAAAATAAAACTTTGAGATTGCAGTAAAACTTGCACATCTCTCCGGGTCCCTGTCACCAAGCTCCCGTTTTAGGAGCCGCATCTGGGAAAATGTGCCCAGTGCTGAACCTCAACCCTGCAAAGCTGGGCAAGCCAGGCTTGATGCACTCTGGGCTGTCTTCCTTTTAGCAAAAGAAAGAAAGATAGTTGTGATGATGATGTCTCGGTGATCAGCTTTCTGGAGTAAAGCTGAAAACAGTCAACTTCAGTGACGTAAGTGCAGGCAGAAGATAAGCTGTACCATTTTGACTCAGTGAACTTAAAAATAACTATATTTCCCTTGATTTGTAGACTATTATTAAAGTTTAAAAGATCTCTATAACACTTTAACAGCATCTATTCTAAAGCCTGTATTTGGCAGATTAATAAAGTAATCACATACTTAAACATTGTCATCGATCCGGATTAATTTGCAGGTTTGTGACTGGAGCCTGTGAAGCACTGGTAGCATCTCACTGCTCCTTTCCAAACGCTCCTCTTGGGTTTGCTCTCGTTGCAGCACCGTTGGTGCTTTGCAGGCTCCGCTGTTGTTACAAGGGCAGATGTTACTCGGTGAACATTTCAGCTGAGCTTGCTCTTTCTTTTGAGTGGTATGAACTCAAGTGGAAAATCTTTAAGAGAATTACTCAGCATATAACGCTCCTCACGCTCGTGAGTCGCGGGTTGGGACCATAATTTACAGAATTAACTTTGTTAATCATGAAACGCAGGATTCGAGGTTCCCAGAATATCAGGTTTTCTGCACAGAGTATCATTTACATTTTATTTCATATGTAACAACGGAGAGCCAGCTCCAATCCTTACCAAAACCAACAGGAGATGAAGACAAAAAGCTTCTGTCATCAAGACCTGGATTTGTACATAAGCCCCAGGGGTGCCTTTGGGTTCTCCAGCACAATTACTCTATGTGTAGCTACAGTGGTTTGTGACAGATGCGATGTCCAGTAGCATTTAGGAAAGAAATCGGTGGAATATATAGCTGTGAAAATATAGCTCGTCACACTCTCGGGTCTTGACTTGTGGTGGGTGCAGCTGTGCAGTCTTAAATTTAGTACTTACACTTGATTCTGCTTGAAGAGCAAGAGCCAGCTCTGTCAGGTTAAGCACGGAGATAAGCAGATGTTCTTGCACATTGGAAACACGTGGTGAGGCTCGTTTAAAATTTATGTGTTTTCTGTCGGAATTGATCCATCGCCTTAGGAAGGTTAACCTGGCTTTTAGCTGGAAATTGATCTTAGATGACACCAAAGGATTTCGAGACAATTTAGGAGCTATGGCTCAAGTAGGAAAAAGGACCTTCAGGTATTTCTGAGCTCCCTCCCACTCAACTGGTTTTCCAGACAGAGTGTTGGATTTCCCAGGTTCTGGCCCCAGTGCGTTTTAATATATAAATCTCAAAAGCCTTTTCATTAAACATGTGATGAATTAATCACTCAGTTTTATGGGACGCCATTTAGGGATGAGCAGGTTTCTGTTTGCATCGAGGGGTTAGACCTGATGATCTGCAGAGGTCCCTTCCAAGCCCTAACATTCTGTGATTCTGTGAGGGAAGCCCAGCTGCTGCTTTCTAACTTTCCAGAAAACTGCTTGAAAAGCTGTGTGTTGCTAACACAGTATTGCTTACAGGTTGATACACTTTTGCAGAACATCACCTTTGTACTTACACTTTTAGATAATCATAGCCTCTTAAAAACTATATTTTTACATTAAGCACTGGTAGGAGAGCGTATTTTGATACCTGCTTAAATTTAAAGAGTTGTGTCAGTCAGGTGTGTTTGTTACTAAAGAATCTGTTCACATGTTTCATAAGGATTGAGGGAGCTGCTGTTACGTATGGAAGTTTTTTTTATTGAATAAAAATGTAAGTATTTTCCTTGAGCTCTGTACATTGATCGTCAGGTGATAGGCAGAGAATCTTTTTTTGGACTGATCTTTTTAAATGTTCTCAGTGAAAGCTTAAATTGTTATTTTTTTCACTTAATTCTTTTTAACTTAAAAACATCGAAGTGCATTGCTGGAATGTGTCCTGTTGAACCAAAACATGGCATCTGTTGCCGCAAGCCAATGAGAAATGGAATTATTTCTGCACAAGCCTCGTTTGGCATTAAAAAGCATTTTTGGATGAAGACACAGCCATTGGAGGGGTTGTTTTATTGTTAAATACTTTTATGTACTAACTTTTGAGCTCTGCAGACTTTTCCCCCAGTTTCCTCACACATATGCAACTTACCTAAATTGCATGGTTCAGAAATACATTTTTATACTGAAACATCCAAGCAATTTGCTGCTGTGTCTGTTGACCCCACAGGTCAGAATCTGTTCTAGGATTCCCCACAGTAGCTCACGTTGTCGAGAGCTGCACCGCTGTGTTGCTGAGCTTGCTCTTTACAGTTAGCCAAAGTAGACTTTGACGTTAAATCTAAAGTTTTACACTTAGAAACTGTTATTATGTGCATTTCTTACGAAAAATAATGCAAGTTGCACTTTTTTTTCTGACAGTTCTGTCTTTAGAGTGTCTAGAGCTGCCTGTTTATCTCTGACTTGCTTTGTCTTCTATTTCTAGTTGTTACCTCATCACCTCCGTTGTACATTTTGCCTTCTTCAGGGGTCAGGTGGACAGAATCCCAGTACTGAATTGTTCTTTATGGGACACACTAACCTTGCTTGCTTCCTATACTTTGCTTAAAAAAAAACAAAACAACACCCCAAAAAAAACCCTCAGCACTTGATCACCCTGAGAAGACTAAATTTAGTTTCTGAAGCTATATATATATATATAGAAAAACCTGTGGCTTTGGATATTGTTTCAGGTTCTCATCTTTCTTTTTTTCTCTCTCCAGGGCCGATTACTGGAAATCTCAGCCAAAAAAATTCTGTGATTACTGCAAGTGCTGGATAGCAGACAACAGACCTGTACGATGATGGTCTACAATACTAAGTTGATGATATTGAAATAGCAGGAATTTGAATTTCAGGCTTTAAATATCAGTTTTTTATGCTAATCTGTTGATGGATGACATTTGGTTTCTAAAAATGCCTTTGTGGTAGTACTTCTGGTGTTCAAATTACCTTATGTGAGAGCCAGATACTTGCATACAAGATGCTGTGTGCTGTTCTGCTTGACAGTACAGATAAGAACTGATATATCTGACTCTGCTTTTTCTTAAATTCTGTAATTTAACATTTAAGCTGTCTTGAAATGTTATCCATGCCTGTTTCTGACCTTCATGTGCAAGTAGAAAGCAACACCTGGCATATGTACTGTTGTTTATATACGATTGGACTGGTACAGCCAGCACTCTGAGCATTTAAAGCAGGCTGCTTTCATTTCCCACAGCCCACAGAAACGTTCCTGGTCTACAGAAAGGTGTTTCTGACTAGCAGATGCATTTTGCAGACTATTAGACTCATTGGTTTCTTTCTTAGAAATAAGTTTTGCATTCCTGACTCGGTGCCAGGAGTACTCCTGGAGCTGAGCTTCATCTGGCTCACAGTTAGATACCTGCAGCTCAGAATGACAAGCATGAGCTAATTGGTTTAGGTTTTTCTTCTTGTAAGCAGTGAAGAGAAATGCACATTAAAGGAGGGGATTTGGGCAACTTACAAAGTCTTGTCATGAAATGAGATGAATCATCGCACTGGATGTGCATCCTCTCCACATCAGTTGGTGCAAAGAAATTCTGGGGTTACTAGATCAGGCTTAGACACCTAACATCTGAACACCTAAATGAGCTTAGATGTTTTTTGTGACAACCACGTGAGGAATTCCGCTGTTGTATCTGCAGAGCTTCTGAATTCCTTCCAGTTCCTACTGCCTTCAGTCTTTCTGGCAGATTTTTGGGCTGCTGTCTTTAGTTAACCAGCTCTCCCACTTTGCCCTCCCCTGCCTTGCATTTGTGGACCTGCAAACTAGTTTAAATTAATGAGATATTTTGTGGAGTGTAGCATAATCTAATTAAGGACTATAGCTAATATTTGGAATGTTAAATAAGCTGTGTGTTGTGGGGTTTTTTTAAACTTGTATGAAAACAGAGAGGTTAAAAAAAAATTGCAGGATGATCCTTGGAGGGACAGCATGGGAAAGGAGGCCGGATTCCCTCTTACTTGTCTCTAATACATGTTTTGAACACTATTATTTGAAAATTTTTAAATCTAATAAATACAGACTATGACATTTTATGGTAACATTTTGAAGTGTACTGATTTTTCATAATTTCTGTGTTGAGTGTTTCTCAGTGTTCCTGAATTCCTGTAGCCATTTTATAGCTGTAGCGTTAGCTGTAAGTTTTTTCAGAACAGGTTTCATTTAGGCTTGTTCAGCTAAGTTTACTCTAACTAAATTTTGACAAACTAAAATTAACTAAATTAAAATTGTGTAACACGTATTCTTTCTCTTGTTTGATTCCTTTTCTTGCTTTGAAGAGCATTGACTTTCATGAAAGAGGAAAGAATCATAAAGAAAATGTGGCAAAAAGAATTAGTGAGGTAACTCATATCTTATTTGCATGAATGCTTATTTTAAGTGTCTTTCACTATCAGACTCGTTTAATTTATTCTCTTGGTTTTTTTGTTTGTTTTGTTTTAGATTAAAAAGAAAAGCTTAGAAAAAGCAAAAGAAGAAGAAAACATGTCAAAAGAATTTGCAGCAATGGAGGAGGCTGCCATGAAAGCGTATCAAGAGGATTTGAAAAGGCTTGGAATTAAACCAGGTAGTTCATATAGCTGCCAAAAGATTAAAAACAGAATTAAAACAATATTGAATAGGAAAGTTTTTTCTTAAATTAGATCTTAGGAATATAAGAGGAAGCCTTCAGACCTGTGTTTGGTCATGACGAGAAAAAAAAAAAAAGGCAAATTTCCAGTAATAGAAGCTGCAGTACGGGATGTTTTGTTACAGTATCCCCTGGTCCATGGAACAACTCCTTTTGGAGTAGAAAAATTAAACAATGTAATAACAAAAAATAAGTTGTTGTTAGTATTTTCAATCAGCAGTGCATCTTCCCTTAGTTGAGTTCATGTTTCACTTCTGCCAGTTGGAGAAAAAAGTTTCTATTGAGGAGAGGTTGGGTTCCCATTTGTGTCAAATGGTGGAGATGAGGATCTCCTACTCAGCTTGCAGTTCAGCAAGCACCCTTGTTCTGTCCATGTGAAAACATGTTATCCTTTAAAATGCTGGTGCAAGCTCCAGTAGAAGGTGTCTTTTTTCATAACTCTCTTAGTTTCTTTTTTGTTGTTGTTCTTTTTTGTTGTTGAGGGCAGCTATGATGGTCCTCACAGTTTTCCTCTTTGTTACTCATCTTTTGATATTTGAACTTTCTTAGTAGTCTGGGCTTATTCTGTGGTATTTGTACAATGTAAGATTCTTTGACTATCATCTTTGAAGTTTACCTTCTATGAGTGTAATACTAATGAGTGAAAATACTCATAAGAACAAAATCTCCTATTTGCTGTTGCTCAAGAGTGACTGATATTTAAGATCAGATTACTACTTTCTTTTTAAAAGGGAGTATTATTTTCTTTAAGATGATGTAGGTCCCAGCTCAACACAGACTAAAACACCAAGTAACACAGTGGAAACTAAAGAAAAGAAAGAGAAGAAAGAGAAGAAGGAAAAGAAGGAAAAGAAAGAAAAGAAAAAAAAGACATCTCAGGACACCTCAGTGCCACCAAAAATTGAAACGAAGGAGTGGGTGCAAGGACTCTCTCCTGAAGGCTATACATATTACTACAACACAAGAACAGGAGGTAAAAACTAGTGAGGAGCAAATGCTGACATAGTTATTGGATATAAATGAGAAAAGACTACCTGCATTTCTTTCCTCTTGTGCTCTCTCAGTAGTAATCTGATTATTAAAATGTGAACAATTGGATGGAGTTTTGATATTTAAAATTCAAGACTTAGAAATCCAGAACTTCAGGCTGGTTTTGTGGTTTGTTAGTGATGGAAGAATGCACTAACTCCACAGTTTCTAGAAATGTTTAGCATTTCAGAGGTTAAGTATACAAAAGATAGCTGTATTCTTCCTAAAGAAGATTTCTAATCAGCAATGTGAAGTAAATTCGCTGTGCCCAAGTGAGGGCAGCTATGAATTGTTATCTGATTGCTTCTTTCCTCATTTGCAGGATTTATCCAACTAACTTCTGTTTAGGGGCCGTGTGTTACAATCTGCTTTAGAGCATAAAACCTTCTTTTATGATTAATGAGACTATTACAAACTGTTTCTTACAAATGTGGAGATTGACATTAGTGTTTACTATAGTGTGTTTCCTTACACAAGATAATTTCCAAAAGGTAAAAATCTTGCATGTTTAGTTTCTTCTGGCCTATGCTACCAAAATCCACTTTTTTTATACCAAAATTACAGTATCTGTTTATCAGCTGTAGTTTAATAGACTCTGGAAGATGGTAAGTCCATCAGCTGTAATCATACTTTGTTTTATCGTTCATACCATAGTTTGATCAAGAATGATTTATGTTCCAATAAGATGTACCTTTATTACTTGTTTGTATGTGTGCACACGTCAGTGTCATACCCTTTAGACTTGATTTTTTTCTAAATATTATTAAGCGGGATTGCATGATGGGTAAAATATGTTTTTGCTTTTTAAGAATCACAGTGGGAGAAACCTAAAGGATTCCAAGGCAACTCTCAAAACTCCCAAACGGTAACCAAATATTGTTAGTCATATTTTTCTTTGTCCTTGTAAACACTTATCAGAAATAAGCTAAGAAATTTGCATATTTTCTGATTGCAGAATAAATTGTTTGCTCTTAGTAAACATCATCTGGATCTGTAGAATGTGTTGTGATGGAGACTTGATGGAAGCTGAATTTTATAAATCTTTTTTGGCTAATATGTTTTTCCAGGGAAGAAGAGTGGTAGTGGTTGTGTTTTTACAGAATATGCTTTGTTGATGCTTCAACCCATAAAATTGAAAGCTTTTGGGAAATTCTGAATGAATTCTGTTTAATCTTTTGTGAATGAAATATAATTAAGAAATTAAATCTTACATATTTGAAATAGTTAAGACTCCTTTATCTGAGGAAACATTGAGATTGCATTGTCAGATAGTTAAAAAAAAGAGTGCTTATATTTTGTGTTTGCTTTAGGATACAGTTATGTGATAATTTGTCTTTTTCCTGAGGTTCTTGTGGTCATGGAACCTATGTGCAAGCAATCTTTTAGCGTATTATTTGATTTTCCTTATTTCAGGCACAGAAAAACTTGCAGAGTAGTTCAAAGACAGGAAGATTTAATCTTATTGCTAATGGGCTTTCCTCTGATACTTACCGCCCCAAGATTTTTGTGCTTCACAACACTAAAAATAGAATTTTTGCAACACTCCTGTGAAGTGCGTTACATTTCCCAGTTTTAAGATGTGGCATGTACAATATGGTTTAAAGTCAGGGTGTTTTTTGCTAATGTTGGATTTTATGTTAGAGATTGAAAAACTCTAGTTCAGAGTGCTTGATGTTCTGTGGCTCTGCATTGTCACATCTCAGAGGGCAGACTGCTTAGTACTGGTTTACTTGCAGTCAGAGGAGAGTGTGGTTGTAATTGTGTAGATTTTTAGGAAACTGAATCAATTTACAAAGTGAACATGGAGTCTTGTCTGTATTCCATCTCTTGTTAAGGCAGTATTTTATTTAAAAAATGCAGGTTTTTTTTCCATCCAGTGTTCATTCCCAAGAGACTGCACGCTTCATCTCAGAGCTGCCCATCACGTGCTGCTCTGGCTTTCCAATTCCTTTGTCCAGTGGTTTTGAACAATTTGTTAACCAGCACTTCAACTTTATCTTCTCAGTCAAGGCACAGCTTTGCAATATTTATAAGCCAATCTTGACTGTAGCCTTCCACTGAAAGAAGTGGTCCTGTGACTCATCTTCTTATGGTCCTTGGAGCATTTTTGTCCTGACAATGAACAAGCTCAGGGAGTGAAGACATCCGAGTTTAGGTTAATGCTTTGTAGGCTTAGTTCCTTGCCATCAGCTTTCTGGGTAGTTAGAGAAATGCTGGTGCAGGGGGAGCAGATGGAGGAGTGAAGGAGCTCCCTTCTTGGCAGCAATTTGAAATTAGCTCATCTCAGCTATATCAGAAACACGCACCTTTGGCCTTGGATATCTCTAATGCCACATGGCTGTATTTTTGCCATTCCCCCACCCTGCTCAGTGACTTTGTGGTGTCTTGAGTTATTTTCGCTTTTGCTAAAAACAAGCATTTGATTGCTCCCTTATTTAGTCTGAGCTAAAGATACTTGGAACATTCCAGATCTCTAACAAGGACTTGCTGCCCAGAAATTAAAGGACATGCTTGCAAGATGCAGCACAAGTGAGACTCACAGGCCCTCCTTGTTTTACAGCACAGCTGCTGTAAACTGCTACTCAGACTTGTAAGAGGTGGAGAGAACAAAGTAGTGAAAAGGCCTGTTGAAGACCACCTGTAACTTCAGTTAGCTTGACATCATGCTGCTTAGCCTTTCTGTAGTAGGATACTCAGTGTGCCTAGTATCAATTATCTGCTGAAAACCTCTAAGAACCAGGGCTAACTCTTAACAGGTTCAGGATCTAACTCTTAACAAAAAGGATAGGATATGCTTAAAACTCATTTTTTGCCCTTTCTACTTACTTAAAATAAATTTTCCTTTTGCTTATTTTGCTGAAAGCAGCGCACTGGAACTTTTGAGAGCAAAACCTTCAGGAAACTTGTTCACTGAAGGGCTTTCTTGCCTTTGCCTGCTCTGAACCTACCAGTACAATTTTTCATGTTTATAGAGTGGGCGCAAGAACTTTTAACTTCAGATTTTGTTGTGGTTTCTATTTTTCATAGAGTATTTTCTATATATTTTCTACTCTATTTTCTACTCTATTTTTCATAGAGTATTGAGCAAATGCGTAGGTATGTGTTTGCAAAAGCCTATCTATATGTGTATGTGTCTGCACACATAGGCATTTATTAATGCAAAAATAATATATGGTGAAGCTGCATAGATGTTCTGTCTAATACAGGGGAGCAGCCAGTATTAGTACTTAATGAGCAGTGAAGTAGTTTTATGTGTAAGTGTTGATGAAAATCAGGTTCTTAAAGATGTTAAGTGGTATGTAATGACTGACTATCTAGCTGTGGCTGATGATGCAAAACGTCTTTATTTTAATTACACATCTACAAAGACATACCAGCAACTTCTGCCACATTTCATATCTATTTATTAATCAGAAGGAAATAATGGTGCTTTGTTGAAATCGGTGCTTTACTAAAGAAGTGAATTCATTGTAATGTGTTCCTGCAAAGCTTGGTGCTTCCGTTGGTTTTGATGAGATTCTATATTGGGATAAATGTTTGGTTTTGTTTGTTTATGTTTACTTTGTGATAGCATTTATTGGTATTGCTTTTCTGTAGCCCTCACAAAACCTTGAGTCTTCCAGAGAAATTTTTTATCAATCTCTACTAACGACAGGGACACAGACAGGAAATTACCACCTCAGGGGCAAATACTTTGAAAAGTAGAAAACATGTAAAATAATGGCCTGCATAATAACTGGAACTGTATGTCAACATTTACTTTGCAGCCTCGTACTAATTTTTGTTTGAAAAATAAGTGTATGTACGTTTGCAGTATTTCACGTTAAGCAATTCAATCTCATTTGAGTCAAAGGGAATACTTTATAACAACTTCAGGGGTTCAAGCTTTAAAACAGTAGAATAATCACCAAAAAAATACTCAAGGGTTGAATAGTCTTAGACGTGATGCTTTGGCTGATCTTTAAAACTTTTTTAATTAACTCCTGTATCTTTTTCTTAGGCAGCAGAGTGGGTAGAAGGTGTCACTGAAGATGGTCATACCTATTACTATAACACACAAACAGGAGGTAAGGAGTGATTGTTTTCCAATTAAGCTCTGTTTCAGAAGAGGAGGTTTTCAGAGAAGCATTTTATTTTGCAAAAGGCCGTTACTAACTTTTGTATTTTTTTAAGCTCCTACCTTAGTTGAAATACACTTGTTGCTTAAGTCAGTGCTGGCTTTATAGCTGTATTGTCAGTGTGTATATACATTTGTGCTTCGCAGGAATTTTTTTAGACATTAAACTTTTATAAGTCTAAACTATGGGCTTTTCTTTTTTACATATATATTGAAAATATAGTTTTGAAACCAGAAAGGGGCAGGATTTTGTTTTGACAGGTATGTTGGATGGAATAAGAACCTCCTAAACTTTTCCTCTTTCTGACATAGGATTGATGAGAGGGTTCAGAGTCTTACCTCCTACTTCTTTTTCCCTTTTTTTTTTCCCTAAATGGGAAAATTTGTGGAAACTCCCTTCAGAACAGGCATCTGTTTTCTAAATCTGTTTCAATCATTTTAAGGTCAGTGATGCCTCTCTGGAGAGTAAGTGATTTTATGCTGGCTATGAGTATTCCTTCTGCTGCTGGGTATGAAGTGGTGCTCCTAATGATGCCAAGAATAGAGGGGAAAAAAAAAACAAACGAAAAACCCCAAACAAACAAAAAAAAACCAAAACAAAAAACCAAAATCAAACCTTTCAGTTTTTCAACATGCCACTCCTCTGCTCAAATTATTTGTGATTTCTTCTTTTGAAAGGAAAAGGAGATGCTGGTTATTTTTAAGCATTGCCTTCTAAGTTCAGATACGTTTTATGCCTCTGGTTATGTTGGTTTTTAGAGTTCTTCATGGACACATGGCAGTCGTGAAGAATGTCTGTATAATCGTATTTGGTAAAATTTTGGCTCGCAAGATTTTATAGGATTCTCTTATTTTTATACAGCTCTAAGTGTCTTGGAAATGCTTCAAAAGTACTTCTCAGTTCTGTTAATGCTAATTGCATCCTCTGAAGACAAGACAATTTTTTAATTGAGTTGTAGCATTTCATCTCAAGCATGTAACTTAGGAGACCAAAATCTCTAGGCTTAGCACTACACGTTATGCTTTGGAAGGCTGAACCTAGAAAAGTGAACTTTCTCCTTTACTAGTCTGAAGCTGGGTGACAGCAGTACCCTTAAGAGACTTGTTCTGGTCATGCAAAGTCTCTTGTTGCCAGTTTCTTAGACCTTTACTTCTTCATGATACATCTAGGTACATACCTGTTAAGTTTTGTTTTCAGTTAGGAATTTCTGTGGAAAAAATAGTAGTTCTGTTACATATGAAAGCTTACATAAAATTTTAGATTGAAAGTTGGTGTACTTTTGCCTTACTGTAACTAAAACCAGTTTTAAGACCATTGAGTCAAATTTTACTTAAATATTTCCTCTCAGTATATTTGCTGGAATACTACCTTTTCATTGACAGCGAGGTCGTATCCTGCACGTACTTCCATGTCTTTTCAGGTTGAGGTTTGTATTTCCTTGTTTGCTTGACAGCTCTTTAATTAGATACCTAATGTTACCGAGCTGAGTAGCACAAGGGAAGGGGTTTATCTATAAGCCCAGAGAGCTGGGGCCCGTAGTTATCATTCTTTACATTATCCTTTCTTATCAATGGATGACTCAAATCTAATAGGCACCTCTAGAAGACAATTTGTCTGCCCTGTGTAAGGACTGCATAAGCACAGTCTTGTGGGCTGCAGTTTGCCGTGCATGCTGTTTTTCTTAAGTACTAATTAAAACAAGTTTTATCAACAGTGAACACAGCTGTCCTGGCAGCATCTCTGCTGAGAAGTGAAATGTTATCTTTCTGATGGCGTTTATTAAAACAAATGTACCCATCAAAGGCAAAAGCCTCATGCTAAAATGCGTGCTGTGTTTTTGCACGAGGCAGCACTGCTCCTGAAAGGTAATGTTGTCAGAGCAACAACAGATCAGAATTAGAAACAAAATAACGTGGTTGTTCACATTTCTTGGACAGTATCCACGTGGGAGAAACCGGATGGTTTTGTTTCATCTTCAAATGAGAAGAGTCGACGTGACAAGCATTCTGGAGAGCTTGCAGAAACAGATTCCAAAACATCTGAATCGGACTCAGAAGACAGTGAAAATGAAGCACAGAGTTCAGAAACAAATTTCAAGGTAAGATCTCTCTTCAGATTTATTTTTTATACCGTATTAATTTTCTAGCATAAGATGACCTATCTTTTATCTCTTGTGATAGGCTCTACTCATTGTAATGAGGTTAAACCGTATGACTGAAGTAGAAGTTCGCACTTGTTTGAATAGTAAAATGAATCTTTATGAAATTATTTGGCCCATCAGTGGCACTGTTTCAGAATAGCAAGTATTTATCTTTCCTTCAGCCCACGAGAAGTAGCTTGAATTCTGCGAGAAATGTGATGTTCTCGGAGAAGGGTCGCTGGCATATCTCTAAAATAATCCACAACTTTATTTGGATTTCTATGTGAGGATGACCTCAAAGCTTCATTGGGAAATGTGACTGCCAGGAGACCTTCAGGGAATGCTTTTGACTGAAAATGGCATGGTTGTAGTTTCCTGATTAATTGCGAAAAACATAAGCAGCACATAGTACTGTATCAACTCCTACATTTTTGTCTTCATATTTAAAACTTAAGGTAAAAGGTATGATTCTGGCTCTGGTTGAGTCAGATGTTTTTTCTGAAACTGATCCTTCAGAACAGGCAGAGACGGTTTAAATGTAAAATGTATTCACAGACTGATGTTAATTCTAAAATACATACTTTTGTATCACTGTGCATCATTATAAACTACTACCAGGTATATGTCGTAAAGTGTATTTGTCTCCACACACAGAAAGCTGTATGTGAATTTGTGCCTTTTTTTTTTTTTTTTTCCAAGACATGCTAAGCTTTGGTTTTGAGTGAGTTCTTATTGGTTGCTCCTCACCAACTTCAGCCTTGAGAGATGGGAATTTCCAGCTCTAGCTTTTTGTAACATTTAAGATTCTCTTTTCAACTCTGTACCTAATGAAAGCTCAGGGGGAAAAATTTAAAGATTTTATTACAATATGAGTTAATTGTTTCGAGTTACTCTTGGTTGAAATGTACGAATAGTAGATAATAGCAAATAAAAGATGTAAAATAAAGATACATTGTGTTTTTATTTAGGCATTTTTGCTTAAGGTGGGTTTTTTCCTCTTTAGAGGAAAGGAGGTAATGGTGAAGAATCAGAGGAAGGGAAAAAATCTCCCAGAGCTAAAAAGTTAAGTCCTTACGGGAAATGGCGAGAAGTTAAGCCAGCAGAAACTGTTGATAAAGAGGAGAGTACATCAGGTTCCCAAGAAACATCTAGTGATGCACCTAACAAGACCAAGCCTTATGGAAAATGGAAAGCAATTCAAGAACAAGTAGTAGAAGAAGAAGAAGAACCATGGTGAGTATCTTTTTGTCATAGTTACTTGCATAATATTTGTTTTGAGAATACTTGTTTTCAAGAGCTGAAGCTTTTTCTTCTGAATTCTGGCAGAACTAGCACAGCAGTGATTGGAAACATAGCCAAAATATATTTCTTTCTGCAGTGATTATTTTAAGTAATAGGTCTCCATGGTGGATGGTGGTGGTGTTTTGGTTTTAGTGTTGAAGTTGACCATAAGTACAAAGTAAGTAAAGCGATTTAAAGAATCATTGTCATCTGTAATTTTTTCTCAGACACTGAATATCAACTACCTAAATGTAGTTACTTTAAGCTTACATTCCTTAATATCTCCTTCAGCAGTCTGGTTCAGCTGCTTCAGGAGTTCTTGTGACTGTTTTTTCAACTGCTTCCAGCCTTGGAACAGCACAGGCAGCTGTCTCAGGGCCTCCAGCTTCCAGGCTAAATTATCTTTCTTTCTGACAAGTAATTAGTTGGGCTAACTCTGCCTGGAGTTCAGGATCTATCTTGATCTCCTAAGAGGACCACCAGCAGCTGTATCGTGATCGTACTGGGTTAGCATTGCTTTGAATTCCTTCCCTGTGGGATCAGTAGTTGCTGAGAATGCTTTTTTAGACTCTGAGCAATTTCTACCTAAACCTGGTATGTTTGGCTGAGTTACTTCCGCTAGCAGTGAATTATTTTTCACCCTGTGGTGTTCTAACTCTTAGCTGTTCACTTGAAGGACACAGCCTAAAAGACACTTAAAATCTTTTGTTTTACTTTCACCCAGTATTGTAGTAAAAGACTACTTCTGTTTCATTCATTTTTGTTGTTTCCTAATTTCCCTCATTTCAAAACAAAGTTAAGGAAAACCAAAACAGAACCCACTGCAATCTTTTCTACTCTCACTGTGGGTAAGCCCTGGAGGCTTATAGAATGGGGTGGGAGATACTTTCTGTAACGATTTAACTAAAGAGATGAAAGACAAAACATGCTATCTAGTCATGCCAATTTTAAACCTGGAAACTGTCTCACTCTCCCATGTCCAGACGATGTACTGCAGATGTTTTCATGACATGCATCTGATCAGGAGGTTTGTTTTGTTTTACTGCACAATGCCTGAGATGGCTCATTTTTTGTTTGTGAAGTGTACTGTCTTTTGTGGCCAGATTCTTGTTGTGGGGCCCTCCAGGCCTCTGGAGGAATTTCGGATAATGAGGACAGACTTTTCCCTCATACTCACCCAGTTCTCCAGCATTTTAGTTCTAAATTATTCAGCAGATATAACTTTGAACTAAATTAAGCACCGATACACTTCCTTGGAGTGCATAATGTTCACATAACACCTCCTGTGTTGGACCAGCTATCAACTCCTTGACTCCAGAGTTGATAAAGGTTTTCAGGTTTTTGGAAAGCACTGTCCAGTAAGAAGTACTTTCAGCTACTGAACCTCATATACCAGGCTGTACATTAACCTACAGGCTTGAGGTAAACACACCCGTAGATGAGACAAATGCAGTCATTCATTCTTTACTTGAAATTGAGATTAGGCACAGGGCCAGTCACTTTCAGGAGATTTACATTTTCTTGACTTGCTTGACTTCGGGTCATTCCTGTGGCTCTTGTTTGGGTGCTTGAGCTGATCCATATCTTCCCTGAAGTGTAGGACCTGAAACTAGGCATAGTACACGAGCTGGCATCAGACTAACACTCGCTGGTACTGAAAGATTTCTTGTGTGGATTGGCCAGGAATACAGCTTGTATCTCTCTGCTGCAATGTTACACTGGTGTGATTCCTCATGGCCTTGTGAGTTGAATCGTTTTCTGTGAACTGTTCGTTCGGTTGTTCTCCATCGTATGTTTGTCCCACGGGTTATTCCTGTAGAATGCAGTGATTTGCTGTTGACTCCTTAAAACCAATTGTTCATATTTAGTTATTGATCAGATCAGTATTAGCTGTGATCCTGCTCTCCAAAGCTGCTTCTCCCAACCTGGGCTCCCTGGCTGCTGTGGTAAGCTCTCCTCTGTTCTGCCATGCAGACTCTCAAAGATGGACACTTGCAGAAAACTACTCAATAGGATTTGACAAATATGCCTGCAGTACACCATGTTGTTTTCTCCATGTAGATTAATCCTTTTCTCTTTTTCCTCTCTTCTCTCAGTGAAAAAGTGGATCTAGAGCTTCCTAGTACAGAGAGTGACAGTCAACCTCCTCCAGTGCTAGACCTTCCAGAGGATACAACAGTGATATTTAAAGAGAAGACAGTGACCTCCCTTGGAGACCTGGCAGAAGGGGTGCCAACATTTAAAAAGAGGAAATTTGAAAATGGAAAATCTAGAAACTTAAGACAAAGACTAAGTGATCAGTAATACTTAATCATTTTAGATTCTGTTTAAGCTAGAGTGAATCAAAAGTTTGATATTTTAAACAGGCTTTTATAAAGAAGATGTTGGATAGAAATTAAGGATTTATAGATATTAAAACATATGTGCGTTGTAATATTTTTTTATTTTATTTTTGATGTGATTGATTTTGGAATGGAAGTTTGTGTTATATGACTTATGCCATATTGTATAAATACATTTCATTTTCATTTTAACCATGCCATCCACGTTTGCTTTGCTCTGCATGTGCTTTTAAATACATTGCATAAGGTTTTTTACTCCTTTTCTAAGTACCAGAAAATGTAGTAATTCTTAACCTGGCTAAAATGATGCAGACCTTTTATTTTTACAGAGGTACTGGATCAGTGGCACGTACTGGAGAGTAAAATCATCCCCCAGGATTGTTTCTGTGGAGTAGTTTCCAAACTAATGAGTAAAAATATTCTGCTGACTAACCTTTGGCTAATTGCTTGCAAAAGAGTAGGTGGTGAGACTGCCAAACGTTTGAGCACATCAGTGCCACTCATTGCAAATGATGTGCTGAAAAATGATTTGTGTACGTGCATGATAAATTTATTAAACCTCTGCAGAAGATTTAAACCTGATGAATCTTAACTTTTAAGAACAGCACCACAGCCACCCCTGTTGGAGTAGATATTTTCTGCGGTGTCTTCCTGTTGTATTTTGCTTTGTTGTTGTCTCTACTTGAATTTTTCATTTTTTACGCATAAAGATTTCTTTGGAGTTTTCTTGGTTTGTTGTTTTTTTTTTCCCTTGTCTCTTTCCTCACAAAAAAACCCCACAGTTGGCTGGTATTTTAATGAAAAAGATATTCCAAAGCCCTGGCGCTGCTGCAGCATACGGGACCTTTTTTGAGGTTGATTAGGTTTTGCCTGTTGATAAAAGGAGTTTATTGAATAGTTGCGGCATTCACTAAACTGAGCAGGGCAAAGTGCACTGAAGGTTTATTGTTCTCAGTACCATAGGAGAGGAAAAAAAAAAAGATGGATAAGTAGAGCTGGTGGTTGTACTGTCCTAGGTGGCTTGAAGATTTTCTTAAGGATTGTAGACTTGATTTCTTCACTTGGTGGGATTAGTCTGCATTTAGCATTGTCAGGATTCCATTGGCTATGTAAGATACAGCTACACTCATTGCTTCTCTCGGTATCGCAGTTGACCATAAAGGTTCCAAACGTGAATCCATTAAAATACACGTCTCTGTTTCAGCATTTTGTTCAGCTGAGTCTCAGTAACTGCTGAGCTTGAACTTCATTGAGAAAACAACTGTTAATCTCTCAGATCAGCAGAGAAAGGAGTTCAGGTCAGGGAACCTGGTCTGTCATGGGTTGAAAAGGAAGCTGCAGTCCTTTTTTCTATTCTGCGATATTTTATTTGTGTGTAGAAGAGACTTAAGTATTGTGTTTAATCCCACGTGTTTCTTTGGCTTTGTGGTTGTATTTCTTCAGATGGGCTTTTTTTTTTTTTTTTGAGAAATTTGGAAGTTTCCTGTATTATCTAGCCTGGGATTGTCATTATGAGATGCAAGACATGCGCTGGATGCTCTCAGTCCTAGATGCAGGAATGTACAACGTGTACTCCACGTGACAGATCTCACGTGCAAGGCTAGAACAGAACAGTCCTTTTGCTGAGGACAGGTCGTCGGGTTTCTTAACCGATTTTTCAGGTTTTGTTCATACTGTTGTTTGAACACTACTCCAGCAGCTAGAAGTCTGCTCTACCTTGAAGCCTCCTTGTGTTAGTGACCAGTTAGCACTCATTTCCTCCCAATATACACAAGTATTGCCCTTCAGCTAAGTAGCTTTTCTTCCTCTTGAATCCACCGTGTCTCCTCGCTTCAGAATCACATGAAGCGTCCTTGTGTGACAGGACCTTCAGTGCTCCAGCAGCACTTCTCTTCATCCATTCCAGCCTGAGTTTACCTGGATTCTGTTGGAGGAAGATTAAGGCCACGCGTGATGTCACTAATTCTTCCTTAGCGTATCTTGATCGGTCTCTGAACCACATCTGCATTTCACATGACTGCATCATGCTCTCCGCCACGGGTGCCCTGTGATTTACCAGTACAAGCAGCTCTTTCTACTCCTTTGTCATTGCCAGCTTCTGAGTTAACAGCTGATCGTGTTTGCCTTTCAAGTACAGCTTCTTGGTTAGAAATTTGTTTTCTACGGCTGTACTCATCCTGCTTCTGTTACTCCAAGCCCGAAGTATATACGTTTCTTTAGGATCTCTGTAAAATTATGTTACTGTTTATTAGTACAGTTTTATACAGTAGTATAGTTGGGGGGTTTTGTAGGCTCCACTTCTAATATCCTTTGAGGAGGACATCTTTCCCTTTTAGTGAGGTTCCTAAAAGAGTAGCATCTTTCCATAAAAATGTTTTGTCACATTGAAGTGGTCAAAGGCAGTGACTCAAGATACCTGTAACAAAATCGCTTGAGCAGATGTTTAAAAACATCTCAAAATAAAAGTGTTCAAAACTTGTTTCCTTGAGGAGCTTCCGTTAGTTGTAATGTGAACCAAAGGTCTTTGTCTAGTACTGTGTTAAATAAAAAAAAAAAGGAAAACATTAGGAAAAAAGATCAGACTTTTTCTTTGTTCACTGCTAGTAAAGTTGGTTTAAAGACCACAGGCTTGCTCTTGCTGATGTGACTTCTAAAGCCCGTGTTTCACAAAGGAATAGAGCACTCTGCTCCCCGCTACCTCTGGAAGTCAGTTTGAGGAGTTTAATCTTTGTCCTTAAGTATAAATTATAATAAGGTCCAGCTGAATGACATTTGATATATCCAAAGCCACTATTTAATTTTGCACCATGCTGTCATTTGGTTTCCTTATTGTGTATCTAAATCAAATATTTTCTCTTCTATACAAAAATACAGTCTTGTGTGAGATTTACAGCAGGCGCTGCTTTTCCAGGACATCTGTTCTGCACAGATCTCTCTCCCTTCTGTACTATCTCCTTGCAAAATCTTCTGCCTTTGGAATTTGCCGTAGGAATCCTCTAGGTATTACTCATCTGCTAATCCTTCTTTGGGCCGAACTGGCTTTTGACAAAGGAATGTTCCTTTTACTGTTTCGGAAGAACAGCGTTTTCAGAAGAATGTTTTGGTTTCTGCCTAATCCATCTTCTATCACGCAGCAGCGTGTTTTTATCTGCTTACCTGCTGTTATTGCAGGCTCCTCCAGTGGGGCTGCATCCTTGGGTTAATTGGCTGGCGCAGACATTATTAATAATATGAGAAGGAGAGTCAGAGAAAAGGGGAGTCGTTGCAACTTCTGATGATTTTTGTGTGGTTTTGAGCAAGGCAATTCACTGCTCTGCTTCCTCCCCCACCCCATGCCTCATCTTTCACCTGTCTTGTCTATTTAGAAAGACAGCTTCACAGTACAGGTGCTGATCTTCGATGTGCGTGGTTGCACAGCAGAGCCTGCCTGAGATGGAGATGCTTTTAGAAGGAAATAACACTGCATATGCTAAAAAATACAGTTATTTTGTTGGGCATTTGTTATGCCAGGAGCTGTGCAGGGACTTGCTCAATTTGACCCAGGTTATAGAATAATCCTTCTTCCTATTTAGGCTAAACCAAATTTTAACCCTTCACCTGGGAATTTGTAGATGGAAATCCAGACTTTCCCAGTAGGGGAATGTTTACTTTTTATTTGACCCTGGTAGACAAGGTCTGTGCTGCAGCTTTATCCATTCCCAGTGTTCAGTGTAGAAGGTGGTAGGGCTGGTCATGACATGGATCTGAGTTAAATTCACTAACCTGTGCATGTATAAAAACATTTATGCTCCCTCCTCCCCCCTTTTTTTTTTCCCCTGAAAAAGATGTTATTTCAGTGCAAATTTGGGCATCTCAGAAAGGGAGTCAAAAACTATTTCATGCTGCTTGGTTTCCTGGATTTGCTTTTTGAGTTGTGCCTCTCCTTTTTAGTACTTTCCTTATTGTTGCTGTCTTCCTTACACCGTCTTCCTCCAGTATTCCAATATATGCAAACTACGTATCACCGCAGTGCTGCGTTTCTGGCGTCTACCTTCACCTCATCCCCTGCTCTACCGAGATCACCGGAAAGCTTCACGTTGTCTTACATAGGCCACCCTGTCTCCAGGTAGATCCCAGCTTACGCCGCACGCTTCTGCTGCCTGTTTGTGTCGTGCCCTGAAGAAGTACAACCTTACCTGTTTTCAAACACTATGCTAAGCTATTTCGAGACCAGCTCTTTTGCTCTCCTTGATAATTTGCTCTCCCCAGACAGATTTCATTCCATTGCTCCAACAGAGTTTGTAGCCCTTTAAATCCTTTCATTGGTTGGTACAAAAGCTGTCTGTGTACCTTCTGCTGCGGCAACCCTTTGGTTCTTTCTGTCCGCCATCTCTCCTCAATCTCTCTTGTATCTACCTCTTAAGTCCTCTTCCCCTCTACCTGCTAAATTATTTAACTTAGAAATCGTGTTAGCCGTTTGTGTGATTAACAAATTTCGCTGTGTGAAATGTTTCAGGATATAGCTGGAATAAAAATAAAAATAAAAAATGTTGCAAATAATAATCTGAAAAAGGCTAAATTTGCCCAAGAGGATTCCCGAAGAGTGTCAGCAAACACAGTTTTGATTTTACCTGTAAACATAGAACTAGCCCATGCTAAAAACCAGCAGATGGCATTATATGGACCACGGGCTGAAGACAGTGGATTTTAATGGCTTGATTAACTGGAGATACCATGAAGAACAGTGGGGTGATAGAAAAGGACTTGGTTTAGTTTATAAGTATTGTGTGCAAAGTTAAACAGCTGGTTTCTCTTTAACAGCTTCTCAGTTGCCATTACAGAATATTGCAAGCTCCTGAAGTGGAATTTATATGGAAATACGGAATAAAGCTTTCATTTGAATAATGGATATTACTGTTGTTCATCTCTTCAATGGGTTTAGGACAATCTGAGAGATTTATGGGTGCATATTCTGTTAGAAATGGGTCCTGACGTAAATATAAACCAAAACAGGTATGTAAACATGGAGATGCTTCTTAAAAGAAATACTTTTATTTTGTGGTCACCAACATAGTGTCTGGGTGCCTTCCAGTAGTGCATTAAGCAATTACTGGAAATTGTCTTATTATGAGTAACAAGTTACCTGGGTTAAAATTGTTAATCATCTAAAAATTCTTGACAGAGTTCACGCAAAGTCTGTTGAAGTTACTATTTAGTAACGTTCAGAGTATAGCTGTAGATGTGAACTTTCTGATGATAGCAGGTTGTGATGCAATAGTCTTCAGATTTGCTGGTCTTAAGAATGATAAGAAATGCCCTTGAGAGTTAGAGACACACACTTTTCAAAGGTGAGGAATCACAGAATGTTAGGGGCTGGAAGGGACCTCAAAAGATCATCGAGTCCAACCCCCCTGCCAGAGCAAGATCACTTAGAGTAGATCACGCAGGAGCGCGTCCAGGTGGGTTTTGAATGTCTCCAGAGAAGGAGACTCCACCACCTCTCTGGGCAGCCTGTTCCAGTGCTCTGTCACCCTCACTGTGAAAAAGTGTTTCCTTGTGTTTACACAGAACCTCCTATGCTCCAGTTTGCATCCATTGTCCTTGCCCTGTCATTGGACGTCAATGCAAGTAAATTATTTCATTACATTTCTTTTACCACAAAAAAAAAAAAATCTTTTTGTCAGCGTGCTCTTTCGGCAACTTTTTTTACAGAAAGTGAAAAAACTATTCAGCTGTACTAAGCAATTAGAAAAAAAAAATAAGGTAGGATGCAGGCAAACAGTCCTACCAGACTCCGAAACACATTTTTTTGGTAACCATGTTTGGTTATTCTTCCCTTTAGCTAAAGGAGAACAAGCAACTCGCTACTTCAAGTGAGTGAATTCATTTGCAGTCCCAGGATTTCTGAGGTATTCCCTTGTACATTCCGTTGGTGACTAAATGCAAATAATCAAGGCAAGGCACCAGGCCTGCTGCTTTGCAGCAAGAGGGTGAGCACTCCTCTTTCCACTCTCATAAAAAGGGTTACTTCCAGGCACTGCTTTTGCCCGGCTTCTTTCTTTGGTGGGTGAGGCGCTGCCACTCGAGGCCTCAGCAGGGAGATGGAAGAGATCCAAGGAGCTGCATTTCATGTCAAACATCAGGAGCTGAAGCGAGATGAAATTGGTGCCTTGCACCAGCTGCAACTTGAAATCCACGTGTGAGGTGTCCGTTATGATGATGACGAGGGGAAGCCAGGCGGACGGGTGGCATTGTCTTCTGTTGGTTGGGACGCTATTTGGCAGCAAAATACGACTAACTGCAGGAGAAGGCTGTTTCTGGCAGATGAACCTGCTCTTGCTCTGCTCTCCCGTGACCAGTTGTGTTGTCCCCAGGGGCTGTTGGCTGCCTTCCAAGGAGCTGCTTTCCCTTTCCTTGTCCTCCATGTGCTTTGTTATCGTTATTTTTCCTGCTGGTGATTTCACAGCTCAAAGTCAGGTTGTTTGTAGGAACTGAAAAGCCAGAGTATTCCATCCTGAAAACGCCTCAGAGATGGTGTTGTTACACCCCTCATCCCTCCTTCAAGGAACAAGTGCCAGCCCACTACCAAGCCCCATCACAGTCTCTTAGCTGTTACATCACACAGAAAAACTGGGTGGAAGAACTTAGAATAAAATACAGCTTCAAATAATAATTTTTAAGTTAGGAGAAAACATAGCTTCAAAAATAAGCTTTCTCAACGAGGAGAAGCAAATATATCTGGTTTTAGTAAAGTAGAGCATTGCAGGCAATGACCTCCTGTAGAAGTGGGTCCTGTTCCCTGTCCTAACTGTGCATAGCCCTGTTTTACTGTCATACATGGCTACGAGTGACTGCAGAATAGGACAAAGATCCTTCAGAACACGCTCAGCCAGGCTGCGAGAAGGGATTTAGCTGTTAAATTTCAATGCCTACATTGGGGACATCTGAAACTTGGTAGCAGAGGGGAGCTGCTTTCTGCTTTCCCCTTTCTCATCACTGCACGAAACCAAAAGAAAAGAAGGGCTACAGAAAACTGACTAATGTAATTGCAAATATCCCTAAAGTCCTGCAGTCAAAAATAACCATCTTTCTTCCAGCAAAATAAGTGAGGCTCATCTTCTAAAAGTGTTTCAATAACTTTTCATAGTAAAGAATTCCACAGGCATTAACTAATCCTACAAGTAGAATCTAGTTATTTCAAATTGTGTACTTTGTCAGAAGTTTCTAAGATGGTTCAAGATACAGAACTACTAAAATAAACTGGTTTGCATCACAAAGGTGAGCACGGTAATTGGATGAGCACTTTAACTGGATACTCTCCTACTACAGCTAATCCTGTTAGTTGTTGCCAGTGTGTAGGCACCACCTAAGTACCATCTGAGTCGAGTATCTCCCTGGAGGTTTTTTTTCCCTGAACTGCTTACTGCAAGAAGTCAAAGTTCAAGTATGGAAATGACTCTTACATTGCATGGTAATATGTTTCCTGATTGACTTAAAGAGCTATACATTTTTAGAAAAAAAACGAAACACAACAAAAAACAAAAGCAAAAAGCTTCCATAATTCAAATGTTGGAAGCAAGTCAAAAATTATCAGACAAAGCTCGCTGATAAGAATGTGCAAACACACAGAAGAGCTGAAGAATAATTTCAGAACGGAGAAACTCACTATAGTTTTTCTGCGTTTTTCCTGGTACAAATTCTATTGTTCTTAATACAGCTGAATAACGATAAAACTATCGTTACATACATAGTAGTAAAAATGACACCCATTTAGAACTCAGTATTGAAATAATTATTTTTCTTAAAATAACTGACATTTTCTCAGTCCCCTATCATTCACCATTACAAGATAAATGTGCAAATATAAATCAGCCACAAGATGTAATTTAAATCGTTAACGATTCGATTCTTCCCATGCAAAAGACTGTGCAGAGCAGCTTTACGGCATAACCTGGGAGGAGGAGAAGGGAGAGAACACCGTGCTCCAGCAAGCCAGCCTGGTTCCCCAGAGCACTTGCATAATTTTCTGTAACATTAAACACGTGAGTTCAACCCTGAGTCGCTGCGTAGGGCTTGGGTGAAAATGTGAACCCAAGTCCTATGAAAGCCAAGCGTGCTCTACAGATATTTGGATCACCCTCAGGGACGGGCAGACATGGCCAAAGATACCAAGGCAGAAACCAAATTTCAGGGCTACTTCATTTGCTAAAATGCATCTACATGATGAACTCGTTTGCTCTGCCAAGAAGCAGGGAGCTGCCTGTTATCACTGCTGGACTCCTTCCAGAATCTCAGCAACTTAAGTTGAAACTAGAACATGTACTTTTACACGCCACTGCAGCATATGGCCCAGGCCCATCCTAAGGTGACCCAACAATGGCTTGAAGAAAGCTGACAGGCTCCTCTCTCAAGATTCTGGCCCCTTGCCCAAGGTCGCTCCCTTTGCTTTTGTATATTGACTCTAAAAAAACAAAGCATCATAATACAGAGTTATTTTTAAGGGCCTACATTTAGGAAGCCCACCCAATCCCTGGACAAAAGTAAGCGGTATCCGTGAGGCCAGATTCTATATTGTGTTTTGGGAGCTTAGGTTCTTTCACCAGGAGAGGAACATGTTCCATCCCCGAGAGAAAACGTGCACTATGTGGTGTTTCTTCTACTCCACGACCACGATTCTCTATCCTTCCAGCTCCAACGTTGTCAAGAGAAGGACCAGCTTAACAAAGCCATGCTGCCAAGACAGACGGTACGTGCAGATAGTACTCCAAGCTTGTTCTTTTCTGCTAGGGCTGCTGTAATTAAATTTAACCCATTTGCACCAAAATACAAAAAAAGAGTAGGATTGCACACTGAAAAAGAGAGACACAGATTTTTAATGTCTGTCATCTAACAAGTGCATCTCTTTTACCTTGCTACTGAACACAACATTTCTGCTTTAACTCTACACAAGGTCTTCAGCAGCCTCCTCTTTCTAAAGTCTGCAGATTTTCTAGATACTCAGTGATGGCTTCTATCTCTGCAAACTCCAGTAGTCTGTTGATTAGCTGATCCAGTGCTTCTTTCCCGTTTAGAATTTCCTTTGAAAAAAATAAAGAACAGACAAAAGAATTACTGATGGGACATCAGTATTATTTTGAAATGCTGACTACTCAAAGAAGGAGCTCCAGGAATGCACTTTGCTTGGAGCTCTATCTTGCTGCATCCACTTGCTCATCTTTGGGGCTCCCCTGTGTGAAAGCAGCACAGCGTGGTCCATAGCAGTTGGGCTTTGGCAGGCTGCCTGTGAAAAACACGGTGATTTCGGCAGCAACAAAAGGAGCTACTGGTGCCTTCCCGCCATGCTTTCATGTAACCCATGTGTTTACATGAAAATCCCCTAGCAAGAACAATTGAGGATTGAAGAAACTAATAGTGCTGTTCATGCTAAGAACTAGTTTGCTTCGCAAGAAAAGTTCAACTAACTTTTGTTAGGCTGTTTACGGTTCCAGTTTCACTCAAGAAAAGTAAGGAGTTCCCAACGCTAAGTGAAAAGCTCAACTAACAAAAGTAATTTTTACGCATTTGTGGCACTTCTACACGTTCTCCTCCACCATGGTATTTGTGCACCTGTTCCCAAATCCATAAAATGGGAGTCATTCCATGTTCAGCATGCCCTGTGTCCTCTGAAATTACCCAGGACATCTGTGGGTACGGTTCAAAAAGTGTTGCTCCTTATGCAACAGCACTTACAGTAAACTGGATACCTAGGCCAAAACATTTAAGGATCACCCTAAACTTTGTCCTAAAATGCAAAACGTTTTCATAAACTGAATAAACAAAAATGTATTATTAGGTATGTGTTTTCCTGTAAGAAAACAGTACATAAATAAGATTCAAGCCATATGTAGAGATTTACTTAGAAATCAGACTTTAGGCAATCCTAAAATGAAAGATTCAGTTTTAGTTTCTTTCAATTGTGGTCTGTGAGGTACACATAAAAGTAGGTTTTTTTCACTCTGGCATTAGGAGGAGGAGGAGGAGGAAAGAATGACTTAAAAAAAATTCCTTCAGGCCACATTTTTCTTCTGGATGTACTAAGCTTCAAGAATCTCAAATATCACTTGCCTGACTTGGCAAGTTCACAAAATTCACCGAGGACTACAGGCTTGACCATTTTCACTCACACAGTAAGAGAAAAATACACAGAGAAGTAGGCCTGCAACTTGCTACATCCTGTGCCAGTCATCTTTAACACTATTCTACAAGAAAGCAGGGAAGTTAAAACTTTCTGTATCTATCATTTTCTATAAGAACACAACTGCCTATCTGATCTCCTCATATATCTTAAATTGTTTTCACTAAGTTTTCCTTTTATGGTACACACTAAGTATCTAACATTAAATACTCTCACGAGCAACCATTACCTTGATATTGCGTGCATCATACGAGATCCTGTGGTCAGTGACTCTGTCCTGGGTGAAGTTATAAGTACGAATTCTCTCTGACTGGGCTCTTGTTCCCAACTGTAGCAAAAAAAAAAACCAAATTCTATTATATTGTGGTAAAAAAAAAAAAAAAGAAAAAAAAAAGAAATCAAACAATACTCTAAAACTAGAATAAACTTTAACAGATCAGCCTGTTCCATCTACAAACCTAGAGGTCACTGGCTTAGCATATGGGTTTTCTAAAATATTGTGGCATTACTAAACTATATTACTGGTGATTCTGTATCACAGATCAGGTTTTAACATCCTCCAATACATTTCTGTTTCAGCTCTGTAGCTGGAAAAATGACATAACTCTCCAAAGTCACATAAGGTAAGAGAGAACATCTGTACGAGTCCTTAGTTCAAAAATGTGAAAGTGTTTTTCTTTTTTGGGGGGTTGCAACTCCCACAGAATACATAATGTAAGTAAGCACCATTAATAACAGAAGCTGCATAGTCAACATGTGGCAACACAGTTTCACTAATGCCTGGCTGTTGGAAACTAGCACTGAAAGAGAAGCAAATTAAGGATAAGAAGAGTAGTCCTCTGGTGGTAAAGTGCAAAAATGCAAGCAATTCTCAAAGGTTTAAAAGAGAAATGCAAATGTAGCATTGTTGTGTGGTCAAACACTTTATTAAAAATGAGAACTAACTGCTAAAAACTGCTTAGAGAAATGAGTATTTGCTTCAATGGGCTTTTTTTTGAAAATTTTCACCTGCATCCCAACATATTTCATGACAAGGAATTTAATTTAATAAATTCTGAAATATCAAGAAAGGTTATTTACTTTCGTCTGATTTTTTGTAGTATTCCTGTAAGTGTAGAGCTAAGTCCTTCATGCAGCTTTGAAGGCTCTCAAGCTAAAATTAATAACAAAAGATAAACGGCTCACCGCTTACAATGACCAGGTTAATAATTTGCAGCAACCAGACTCTTAAATTCAACCTGAAATTAGTGATTAGATAGCTAAGACGGAAACTCTGCAGTACTGAGTAACTCTAAAATTCTACAGTATTTTTATTCCTGTCAATCACTGTTGATGTTTACACCACAAATGGGAAAATACTCAAAGAATGGGAAAAGAACTATAGCAAATCTCAAGAGAAAAGCACGCTTTGCAGCATAACTTGAAGCAAGTAATTTATGGAAGTTCGTTCTTCCTTAAAGGGTTACCTAAACCATTTCAAATAAACTGCTACCTAAATGCATAGTGGCAGGATTGTTCATATACTTGTTTCTCTTGTTCTTAGCAAATACTCTGGTTTAGAAGCAGGTTAAACTACAACTTTGAGAACTTCTGATCCTAGTTTCCATAGAAAATAATTCTATGCTGATGCTCTGTTTGTGTAACTCTGGCCTTAATCAGGGGATTCGGTACAAGATGTTGAGTGTTGCCTTTTGGTTAATTCCAACTAGTTTTTCGACTCTTTTCTTTCCAGCTACAGTTGATGTCCATTTTTAAAAACAAGATTCTCCTTTTTTAAGCACGTCCGGTTACACGTGCACACACACACAGTCGCTGTCACTTAAAAAGATCAGAACCAAACCTACAACATCACACCCTCTCCAATCTTCAGGGATCCCATGTTCTCACCTGCAGTTTCCTGGCACTCCGCTCTTGACTTAGTTGTTTTTCCACGATCTGCTGGTACAGCTTCGCTCTCAGTGTCCGCAGAGCTATGTCCTTGTTCAGCAGCTGCGATCGCTCCTGCTGGCACTCGACCACCAGTCCTTGAGAGAGGGATGCAAGAGAGCTGAGATCAAAAGCCCGTTATAACAAAGAACAAACAAGCTAAATTAATTCTAACACATTAGACAAACAAAATCAGCTGTAGGATGAAAAGACATTTTAAGACACCGGCCAGAACCGTTAGTATGGTTTTAAACTCTTCACAGCTGCACCAGCGGCTTTGTTCTGTGCTACAGAAATTCCATGAAGCAGACCAGTTTCTGATACTGCCTCCAGAAAATGGGTTCACTCCAATTAGCTACCACACTTTAAAAATGTAATTTGCACAGCCTACAGAATCATGTTTTAAACTGTGTAACACAAGTTTTTAAAGTCTTAGTCTAGATAAGCTCCTGGAGGCTGGAAAATCCATTGTTCTAGCCCAAAAAGGTGTCTAAATAATACTGGCGAGTCTTGAACTTAGTAATGAATAATGCAACAAAGTAAAATAAAAGTATTTAAAAGAAATGTAGTACTTATTTTTACTTCTCATTAGATTTCTGAGATAAAAAGGCACAAGGGAAACAGCTGTCTTCAGGTTACTACTGGAATTTCCTGTGCCTAACGGGATTCTGCAGCTGGACAGATAGAAGCTCACTGAATTTCAATAAAAACAAATCCTGAGAAAATCAGAGGGGTCCAGTCTATACACTACTTTCCTACCACTATACATTTTCCTTTCAAATGTTATCTGGTACCAAACGAAAATTTTCAAGGCTCCATTTTCTCAGCCACGTTAACTACACAGGTTCCAGATGCCAACGGCCATTATTCCTGAAGGTACAGAGCACACTGCACGAATTATTTACATCTGCCATCCCATCCCTGTCACCCTCCATTTGTTCTTTCATCCTTCAAAGACAGTGTACTCATTACATACTGCCTTTGAAGACAAAATTGGCATAAGAGCAACTTGCTGATCGTAGTGCCACTGGTACATATCCCTCACACACTGCCCTGCTAGAAGAGGGGCAGAACCAAAAGGAGTATAAGGCCCAGCCCTGCAAACTGACTCCAAGAGACAACTTATAGGATCACAAACCTTCTTTTCAGGATGTAGGGTGATTAGAAGTACGAACCACAGCCAGACTTACCTGTGGGAAGGTGTACAATTCTCACAGCACTATCAGTTCTGTTAACATGTTGTCCTCCTGCTCCTTTGGCCCTGAATGTATCTATACGCAAATCTTTGGGATCCACTTTAACATCAATCTAGAATCAAAGAAAATTACTAATTTCTGCTTGTTCTAAAAATAACTGAATGTCAATGATACTCGGAATTAAAAAAAAAAAAAAACAAAAAACCACTCCTCAAAAAATTGTTCCGTAACAGCTGTAATTATTACACTGCAAAAACGCAGTGTTGAATATCTCTGCAAAGTAAGTGAGGCTTTAAATATTTCACTTATTTTTTTCAAATACCACTCCAGGTCCTTCACAAAAGAAGGTTACGTGTGTGTGAAGCAAAACAAAATCAACAACTCTTTGTAAAACCACTAGCTTTGGCAGGGAGACTAAAAAATAAATAATAAAAAACTACTTCTCAACAGCAGTGCAAAGATCCCGTTGACGAGTCAAGCCTGAACAATTCTTGCAATAGTGCTTAAAAAACATCTACCTGAGGAAATAACAGGTGTATCCAGACCCAAGTAAGGATTGGAGCATTGGAAATATGAGTCCGTGATGACCTGGACCATAGTTTGAGCTCAGTGGATGGGAAAGGAACATTCAGATCTGCCCAATGTTGCAAGGAAAGCATTACAAGGAAGCAGGAGAACACGCAGGGAAAGCCTACAGGATCCGGATTTGTTTATTTTGTGTGCAAATTGCTGGTTTAAGTGAGAACTGTCAGTATCAGCAACATCTCAGAGAGACTAGCCAACATACTTACTCATTCAAATTCAAAGCAGATTGTCCTTGATTTAACAGAGAAGGACACCAATCATTTCAATGAAACAAACAAACAAACTAATCAAAAGGAACTGCAGAATCACATTACTATGCAGCACTGAATATTTTCTTGGATATATTACATAGTTTAAAATTGGCTTACTCCTAGCAGCCAGCTTTGGGAGTGTTGGGGCTGGAATACTCATTGGAACAATCATTGATTTACATGCCCTTTCAGGAAAGAGCAAATCTCTGAAAAGCTGCTTCTGATGACCCATGTAAACATTGAAGACACAGAGCCTAGAGCTATCGCTTTCCAGAGTTGGAGAACTTGTGGTTCCACTTGCAGGGTCTTGCACACAGCACTTGGGTATCAATAAAATCCCCAAACAGTACCAGTAACACGGTTTTAAATAACACCTCCTCCCCAAAATGGGTGAGCAGGGATACACCGCCTCACCACCCTGGGTGGTTGTTAGTTTACCTCCTCGGGCTGCGGGAGAACGATAACGGACATTGTCCCCGTGTGAATACGCTGCATTCTCGACGACAGGCCTGTCTCAGGGATTCGCTGGACCCGGTGAGTCCCTCCTTCGTATTTCAGATGCCTGTAGACATCTTCTCCCGAAATCTGAGCAGCGGCATGATGCAACCCACCTAAAGAGACAGGGAACATGTGACAAAGAGTGCAGAAACATCGCTTTTCATCTCATGGTCTTGGTGGAACGTCCAAAACGACTGTACCTATCTCAGCAGGCGTATAGTTTACAACGTCAAAGGTCCAGCGTTTATAGTCTGCATAGTTCTGGTACATCTCAAACATTTCTTTAGTGAACTGTTGGCAGATGTCTCCTAAAAATACAAAGACGCTACACCATAAATAGCAGTTCACAAAATGGCAGCCACCAGATTTTTTATTTAGCTGCAATTCTAACCATAGTCATTAAACAGATTAAGACTCTTCTTTAGAAAGTATTACTTTATACCGTTAAAGTATAAAAAGGCATTAAGAATAATCCATAAGAGGTTTAATGAAGCTGGATGGAGGTTTGAAGTAATCTTTACTGTGGGGACTTTGCTGACCTCCAGTTGTTCTGCCAGCTGTCACTTCTAATATGACATGACTTCTATCGTATTTTTCCTTTGGCACTAGAAGCTGGAAAAGCTGAAGGAAAAAAAAAAAAAGAATGTCATTATCTCCTTCATGACTCTGACTCTCCTCTTAATCAAATTTACAGCCAGCCTTCACAATTGCCACAGCTTCAGTGCACAAAACCACTGATTTCTTTGGGCAGACTAGTGAGTAAGACTAAAAATTGTGCAATGGCCATTGCAACTCAGCACAGTCAGTGTAGAAGTGGGATACGGTGGTGCACCCATGGGAAAGCCAGCTGAAAACACAATCCCTGCAAAATCAAGTGCCAGGTCACCTGCTCCAGCCCCAACTACCTAGGTACACAAAGCTATTAGCTATAACCCAACCAATCTTTACATTAATTTTACTTTTCAGAAAGTCCCATTTCACATTATTTTAATACGAACCCAGAAATGAGCCCAAACATAGAGCTCTCCACTGAATCATTTCAGCTTCTCTGCTGATCATTAATTTCCCTACTCATGGGCTGCCATCAGCTGAAGAGAAAATGAAAGACTGCAAATTCCAATCAGAAATCTTTCAAGAATGCACGCTCCGCTGCCACATACAGTTACTGGGATGTCAGGTCAGGTCTCAATAGCACAGACTCATCATTTTTTAAATCCCCTTCAGCACCTGCAGACAGCCACGCAGACAAGCTAAAATGACTAAGCAAATAAGTTTCTATGATACAATTGACACTGGAAGCTTACTAATAATTAATGTTGCCGCTTCTTTTCCGTGAGAATACAGAAGGCTGGACTTCTGTTTCACTAAATCCAAGTGTCAGAGTCTATTGGTAAGATCATAAAGGAGTATTTTTCTGACATCTTTATTTACAAAGCCGTATCATTTTATCTCAGGCTCACCTTTCTGCACAACGCGGTGGTTTTTTTATCCAGGGTTTCCTTCTCTTCCAAGGCAAGCTCTAGAAGTTGTTTCTCATCTCTGCTGTCTAGCTCTGAATTCCAACAACAGGAAGAGATGTTAGCCAGACTCACCTAGCCCAGAGCCCATTGTAACACAGCTGCCCAAAGACAAGCATTGCAGCACGTAAAAGCTTGCGGTTCCATTTTGCCGACATGAAATATCAAGCACCAGCAGCCCAAGCCAGAATGCACATTGCTAAAAAAGTGATCCTATTTTTCCAAGTGTGCTGGAAGGAGTAGTGGATATATCTTACTCTTCAGTCTCTACCTGCATCAAATAGATGTCAGTCCCTCCTGACAGTTACTCACTCGCAGTCATACTGATGGTTACGTCACATAGATTGACAGTCCAGGGGTAAATCCACAAATGGATTTGACACAATAGGTGAAAAGCACGACTGCAGACAAATTTCCCATATTACAGTTTTTCACGCAACAAGATTGTTTGTTTCTAGATTTGCCCAGAAACACCCACATGTTCAACAATTTGTAGGCAACTCCTTAAGGTGAGCACTATAAATAATGGTCTGATGGCAATAACGGGGCTTCTGATTTTCTGTCGCCCGCTATTCAAGAGATCACTGAGGTGTGAGAGTTAGGGATGCAGATCATCGGGATGTGGGAGACTTCACCGGGACTCTCTGGCTTGCTTAAGGAGATTCCCTTCCCCTCTCCTCAGCACATGAGGCCGCAATCTGGAGTAGAATGTTCAGTTTTGGGCTCCCTGGTACAACAAAGGAAAATGCTCGAGTGAGTCTAGCTGAGAACCACCAAGGTTCTGGATGGTCAAGGGCTGGAGCAAAGGATGTATGAGAAGAGGCTGAGAAAACTACGTTTATTCAGCCTGAAGAAAAGCAGGGGGAATGGAGGTTTTATTGTTGTGTACAACTACCTAACAAAAAGACATCAAAAAGATGGAGACAGACTCTTTACAGCATGATAAAAGGAGGTGTAAGATGGAATACAGGAAATTCTGATTAGACGCTAGGAATACTGTTTTCACCCAAAGGGTGATCAGACACTGGAACAGAGGTTCAGAGAGGCTGTAGGATCTCTATCCTCAGACATATTCCACATTCAATTGGACAAAGCCATGGGCAACCTGCTCTAACTGGTACTGCTTTGAACAGGACATCAGACAAAACAACCTTCAGAGACCCTCTTCAAATTAAACTATTTGATGATTCTGTAATTAGATTGCTTCTTCCCACATGCTAGAGCTTACTACCAAACTAGGAAACATTCTCAGGTAAAGCTAGTAGAAGCTCCAAACCTATTCTGCTATGGAGGCTCCAGTTTACAATAATAAAAGATGCTGATCAGTTAGCATTAGATTATACACTAATTAAAAACTTGGAAGACATTGGAGTCAAGCGGAAAACCTGCCGCTGCCAGAACATGGAGCACCCACTCTTTTTCATCTTTCTCCCCACTGTTCTACATGTATGAATTTCCCTACCAGTATGTCACAACTCCAACCCAACGCTGGTGCTCCATCAAAGGCTTCTAGCTGGTCCAAAAAAGCATTGATTAGCTAGATGAACAGCAGCCCTGGTGCCCCATTCTTACATCTCTGCAAACCTGACCTTTAAGAATTCACTTAATTTACCCACCGACTCACATGACCAGTGGGGAATTGGGAAATAATATTTTTCTGCCTCTATAAAATCCTATACCAATTGTGAGGAAATAACATACTATAGAAAAGAGAGCTGGTTAGGGAGCAGTCAAATGAAGGGAGCATTTGTGTTTTAACTTGGCCACACAATAAATGGTATAGATAGAATGATTTGGCTCCATTTCATTAACTTCTTGGCTGTAATTTTATTTTATTCTTTTCCTGCCTTTCATCTAGAACTCTCTCCATTCATCCACATCATAATTTATGGAATTAGAAAAATACTTCATTATGCTTACTTGCTCCAAAAATAGGTTTTTAAAGTTAAGTATGAATTTCCCAGTGCTTCCGTAATACTTTCTCATCCTTCCAAGAACATTTATTTTCCATTGTTAAATTTTTGTCCCTCCTCACCTTCGCTCCTTTTCCTTTCTCCAGTGAAGAGAACTTGAGAGGGTTGAGGATTAAAACATTTCCAATAACCACCATTTTTTCCGAAAGCACAAACACCTATTTATTTCCAAAACTAAAGAATACAAATGTTTTCTACCTTTCTAAACAAGCTACATTTTTACCAGCTTTATTTTAATATGGCTTCTACCATTTTGTCAGCAACCCTGGTTTGTCTCTGAAAAGCACCATGAACTTCCATCCTCTTCCACTTACACTCCTGGTTTTCTCATGCCCTTTGCTTTGCCCTTGCTTCATTTCTTCATGTTAAACCCCATTCTCTCCAGGCCAATGTTTCCTTCTCTTGGCTTAATACCTACTGGTGTAGCGAAAGAGGTAACATTTTTTTCTTTCCTACTGTGCGCACCTTCCCACACTTCTAACAACGCTTGGGTTTTTTCTCAAAGTTTTGTGCCATTACTTAATTTGTAAATTCTTTTACTCCCCGTGTACTTTCCTGAACAGTATCAAAAACGGCAACAAGTTTTTAATTCTTTTCTACCTCAACTTCTACTGCTGCAGAGTACTGACAATCATCAGCTTTTATTCCTTGACAGACTTCTCACATATTTTCAATATTTCATTATTTAAATTTTTTTTCAAAATATTAGTGTTTGCCACTTAAATTGGAAGCTGACAATTCAAGTCCTAACGGAAGGTCATGTAATTTGCTCAGTAAAGTATCAATGAACAGGCTAAATAGAATCCCTTTTCAAATAACACGGCTGAAGTCTGCAACCATCATTCAACCACTTTTCTTCTTCCTTCATTTCACACTGTTCTTGGTTCTCTTAAAAAACAATCTTAAACCAAACATTTCCAAACTATTTCTGCTAAACAGATAGCCCTGAGCTTCTGGATGATCCTCATTCTCCCAAGATGGTTGTATGGAGACCTCAAAGTGAAGTGAGACGAGATGAAAAACAGAAGGATGTGGCTGGACACAGAAAGCCCTAGCAGCATGCAAGCTCCTAGGAGCAGGCGGCACCAGAGAGTCTTCCAAGGCTGGTTTAACTTATTTAAAAGCTTCCCTCAAAGGCTAGGCAATGAAGTTTGTCACGAACAAATCTACTGTTTTGAAACAAGTAAGTAGAACTGTTCTCCTCACCTCTGCACATGGCTTCTAATTCCTGAACTTCTTTTTCAGCCGCTTTGATTTCTTGAAATGCAGTTGCAATGGGGGACAGATCGGCACATCTTTTCTTCAGGGTTCTTTGCTCAAAGTCACTTATTGAGCCAGCATTTAACAGATGGCTAACCTGCTGGTATTCCTTGCTTAGAGTCTCCAGGTACTTCTGCACAGCCTCCTGCTTCCACAATGTTCGACAATCCTGATGCTTTTTCCTGTGCCAACCGTTAAAAGACAAAGTGAGTCTATTGGTGTCCAACAAAGATTTTGGCCTCCAAAATCTACTGTTGTGCAGTCCCACCACATAACCTGTCTTCTTTGCAACAGGAGGAAGAAGACAGCAATGAAGTTGCCCGTGACAGTAGCAATTGGCAAGTAGGCTCTTGAAAAGACAGACACTTTGGAAAGGCTTCATCTTGTTTCTTGTTTGTTTCCACCACCTGAAATTAAATGTAGACAGTTCATGGGCCAGCATTAGTATGCAGAAAAAGAGATAATTCCATTAAAAAAACCCTAACAAAACAACAAAAGAAAACCAAGCTAGCACAAGAACCGTACCAAGCCCAAATCCTGTTCTTGATTACACCAACACAAATGTAACTGTCATGGACCAAACTATTCCTGGTTTAAATCAGAAACTTTTATTAGCACCATTGTACTGACTGATGGCTGGAAAAGGTCTCTTCCCCCACCTCCTCAAACAGTTTATTTACACTGTGGAAATGCTACTGGAGATGTGGCTTTATAGACAACAGCTTCTTTTGCCGTACGTCTCATTGGAAAAATCCAACCATTTAATGCTTTACTGGCAAAAGAAAAACATTGCTGAGAGAAGACAAATCTATACTAGAGGTACAGAACTCTACACAGAGAATGCAAGAAATGTCCAGAATTACATGTAAAAATGTATCGTAACAGGTTAAAATTTTGACAGGACATTAGTAACATCAAGGTGACCTTGCAACAGATTAGTCAATAAAACGACAATATACTTGAAAGAAGTTACTCATCCATATATATATTATGTAAAACACGAGGACAGTGCTTTATGTCGCCCGTGCACTCCTTCTCATGATATATTTATGTAAGTGATAAGATTTTTCACCCCAACAGTGAGAAGCTGGTACTCTGAAATAGAGCGCCTGTATTTTTCTGAGCCACTTGGCCTACAGTTTTGCAGGACACAGGTTCCCTTCAGCATCACTGTTGCTGTAGGAAAGATCTTTTCCTTTTCATTTTACACCATCAACACTGCAAACTATGTTATGAATTCTTACTATGCTCTAAAAATTTGTATTGGATTACAAGGGTCTACGAAGACAACTAAACTGAAATAATTAATATTCTAGGTCTACTCACATTTTTTAGCACTTTGCCAGTGCCACAATTCCATCTGTCTACGGATTTTTAGAGAAAAAAAAGTGAATTCAGAGAAAATGAAACCACGAAACTTTGGCAAGAGGATCTCCTTGAAACAAACACTCCAGTTTTCTGACACCATTACTTCTGACTCATTATTGACAAGACCCCTCTGTGCTTCTTCATTTTATTAAGACATTACTATGACATTCTGACTACCCAACTCATCCATTATCCTCACCTATTTACTTTTACCCATTTGTCCACAAGGAAGAAAGAGTGATACGCAGTAAAATCAGAAATACTGTGTCTTGCTTGCCTGGTTGTGTTTTCCCATCTACAGAAGGAGGGAAGAATCTTTGTTCTATCTCTGGAACTTTCTACGATTCCCCAGCCAGCAGGTGCTATTGAACTCACAGAAACAACTTTAGGACTGCTTTAATTTATAGAAAGCCAACAATATCCCTTGTGGGTTGCTCTAGGGACTAAAACCAGCCGTACCACAGGGATTGTGTTCCCTTCACACAGCAGAAGGCAGAAATCTAGCTGATGATTTACAATCCTGGATTTAGTTGCTCGGAGGCATGTGTAGCGTCAATTCCAAAAGACCTTGTTCTGCTCAAGATATCGGAATTGCTCCAGGTCACTACGGCCCGTTGTCGTTTGGTCAAGTGCTAACTAACCATCGTTAACTCATTTTTTAAATATTAATGTTATAATCTATTTTGATTAGTTATATTAATTATAACCATCCAACACATTTTTTTTGCTGGTGTGGTTAAGAAGCAATGTACTCAAATAACAGATTTCTAGTATTGTTCTACCTCAGATCTCAGAAATAAAATCATTGTTTTTAAATAAACAAACCCCTGAGTAATGGTGTGATACAGACCTTCAAAGAGGGCGGAAATTCCAAAGTAACTTTACTATGCTAAATAAAAACCGTATCTTCTTGCCAGAGAGGTGTTGCCCCGTTATATTTGTGCAGAAATAAGCACACATTAAACGTCTACAGAGCTGTGAGCAGCAGATAAGCTATTACCTGCTCTCCAACCCAGAATTTAACAACTTCTTTATGTGACAAAATTATCCTGCGCACCTCGCAAATCAAAACCAGCAAGAAAAAGGGACAATTTTAACTTCCTTATTAAAATGACAAATAAAAAATAGAAAAAAAAAATAATTTCCAGACAAGAACGAGTAATCAATATTGCGAACACTTGAAAAGGTTTTAAAACCCCAAGTTGCTATTAAGCCCATACCGCTGAACCCGGCGCCATGAGACTGCGCGGGCAGACGGAAGGAGCCCCTATTGCAAGGCGCACGGGAAAGGAACCGCTCACGGCCGCGCCTCCGCCGTCACCTTCCGTACACCCCGGCCTCCCAGCACAGCTACCCCGAGCAGACCCCCTGAAAGCCGCGCACGAAGGCGCCCGGGCAGCCCCCCTCCATGACCGGCGTTACGGGTGCACAGGGAAGGCGAGAGCAGGCGGAGGGAGGTTCCGCGGCGGCGGAGAGCGGCCGTGAGGGGCGCGGCGGTCTCCGCTGCCCGGCCCCCGGCGAGGAGCTTTGGCACTCACCCCTCGCACGCTTCTGCGCTCGATGGATCCCGCCCCAAAAGAGGAGGCCGTGGCAGACGGGAAGTAGAGCGGGAAAACTCGCGGTCCCAGCGTGCCTGCTGAAAGGCACGGCTCCCGGCGTGCTCCGGCACAGGGCGGCCCGCCCGCGGAGGCAGGGGAACGGCACTAACCGTCTGCGAGTAACGCCACCACATAAAGCCAGGCTTTACTTTACGCCCCGGGGGAAAAAAAAAAATAAAAATAAAAAAAAAATTAAGGAACGCGACCTTAAAAATACGTCGTCATTGTCGGTGTCTCCCTCAGGGCTGCACCGTAACCGCTCTGACTTCAGCAACGCTCTGGGAGAAATGGGAAGGGTAGCAACAAATGGGAGTACTCATTTCTGTTCCCGGCCTCTAAGCTGTCGTATTACATACACTTTTCCGTGTATTTTCCCAAAACATGGGCTGAAAATAAATGTCTTTTCAAATCTGGTTATTGAAAGATTAATTTCAGAGAAGTTTGCGTAAAACAACATTAAGTCCCAGTTTATGTCAACGCACGCTATTGAATTAAAATTAATTACTACTATGCTACTAAAAATAATCACCAGTTTAAAATATTAATAAACATATCTTCTCAGATTATTATTATGCTAATATGCTGCAGCTTCCTAATACCATATGTTTTAAAACGTATTATGTAGATGCACATTATAATAGATAATATTAAACAGATTATACAACTCCCTAATTATATTTTCATTTTAAAAAGAGTTAAGTAACATCGGGGGTTTATAGGTATATAATTTTTTAGGTATATAATCACACAAAAGCCTTTCTTCCCAGCTACAGTCGTTCAACAGCATTTAAAAAAAATTTAAAAGGCAAAAATTTGGTGTTGGGCACAGATAACATCACTAGGGTTTGGTGAGGTAAATATTTGAAAAAACTGAATGGGAGACCGATTGATCAACAGGATTTGGATCAAGCCTCATCAGCACATGAACGACAACTAACTGGCTCATTTGAATTTGAGGGCAGATTCTGGCTGTGCTCCATCCTCTGGGACAGGAGGCGAGGCAGACAGATTAAAAGGCTCTTCCAAAGAACAGGACCCACCCCAGAGCTGTTCCAATCTACAAAAGGGCAGCAGCAAACAGCACGTCAAATGTGCTTCCCCAGGCCTGAGCCTGCAACACTGCATCCGCCGTGAGGGATGCCATTGTCCAGCCGCCGTCCCCACCACGCCTCACGCTTCTTCTGCTGTGACTTAGACCTCTGTGAAACGAAATAATAAAATTCTCCTTGCGTTCAGACTCTAAATATGCAATCGTGATACTTTACAAGTCTTGGGAAGGTCATCTACAGGAGGACAACCACAAAACTAGTAAATATATGAAAACTGTAAGCAGACAACACACTCAAAATTTTATTTTGAAAGACGAAGGTAGGCCAAGGAAAATCAAATTATATTCTACTCCAGCCAATAACAGTTCTTACATGAAATCCTCCATTTAAATGCGGTTGTGATTCAGCTTCTATTATGACTTGGGGACAAATTCTTTAAAAGTGTGAGAATAGAGACTGTAACAAACTCTCAGCCCTCCCTACCAGTCAGCAGACCACGTAGGGACCCCGTGGCCAAGAAAAGGGCCACGCTCTGTACTGTCAGCAGGGTGGTGAGATGGACTGTCAACCACAGGACCTAGTCCATGCATCTCATACTCAATACATGAGACACACTCTTTCATTGTATTTAGCAGATGCTTTTAGAATGCAATATGGGAATTGTCCACGAAGGATGGGAAATCCCGTTGCTGTCTCTGTTTCCACCCCCCTCACAGTTTGCTTTGATGCCCTAAAACCTGTGTGGCCAAAGCAGCTGCCTGTGGAGCCGGTGAGGAGCGGGGGTGACTGGGCAGAGGCTGCTTGGTGCCACTGGCCCTCCTCAGTCACCACAGCAACCCACAGGCACTTCAGGTGCAGAAGGGAAGAGAAATACAGCTGAGCTTTGGGACAGAGAGGGCCGCCCTGTACTTTAAAACCTGGCAATCCTAAACTGGTAGTTGCTTTGGAAACTGGAGGCAAAGACACAGCGCATCAGCCAGAACAAGGTCCGGGCCTTACAATGTGCTTGGCTTGAAGGCAGGTCCATGCCCACGTGGACGCCTTTTTTTTTCGCTCAGAGGGTCCTAACGGAGTTTAACAATCAGCAGGCATCGTGCCACAAATTCTATGGATACCAACTGACGTTGGCAGGTCACGGAGTAAAGTGAGAGATGCGGCAAAATCACAAGCTTCTTACAAATACTGTGTATCACTTTAATACGGCTCCCTCCTTTCGTCCCAAATAGTTTGTCAACAGACTTCTGAATTCCTTCTGTTTGAAGGAAAAACTGGTGACAGGATCACACGCATCTTGAATACAGTCCTGTTTATTAACAAAGCCTCTAGAAAGAGCTTTGTTTTGCCCAGCACAGTGGGACTAAATGACAAGAAGTTTCCTTGACTGTGCTCCCAAACCTCACTTTCAACAAGAGCTCTGCCTCCCCCAAAAGCTCGTTGCTTTGTTCATTTTCTCCCGGCTGGTCTACAAACGTTTCTTTTACTGCTTCCTTGCTCTGCTCTTCTTGCTGCTTTTAGCACAGATTTGTAATACAGACACATGTCTAAATCCAAATGGAACCCCTGCCTCTTATTTGCAATTTGCCTATTTTCAGACGCTGTTCTTTCCAGTATTTGGACCTGCAGGAAACAGAGACCTTTAGCTCTCAAGAACAGCTTTATTGCTCCAGTCCAAAGGTCCACGTAGCGCAATATTTGCCTGACCATCTCGGAGATGCATCAGTTTATCGGTCAGCCCAACCGGAGGCATAGCATGCCTTTTGCTAAGACAAGAAAACTACGGCTCGTAAAGTCAAGGCTTCAGCTAGTTATAAAAAGTAATGAATAGATGCTGTGGTACAAACAGGCTCTGAAAAAAATGATGCAGCAGGGCAAAGGCGAATTGGTGATTCTTGTCAACAGAACTCCCGCTTTGAAAAAATCAGGTATCAAACAAAGCAGTGCTATACCCTACAGCAGAAAGAACAGTGGTTCAGGTACAGCATGCGGAAAACGCACATACTGCTATCAGTAAGGTGGCTGACATCATTAGAAACATGCCAGAACAAAAAAAAAAAAGTGAGAAATGAACACAGTGAAGATATTCCTACAACAAAAAAACACTTATTACAGACCATACATCTAAACAGATTAACAAAACAACACTGAAAACAACCACCATCCACAGAAACAGTGGCCACAAACTGATGCTCAGCTAAGAACTAGGAAAACATATGCCGTGCTGCTTTAATATTCTCCTTGCCTTTGCTATTTTCAGGAGGCTTTCTAAGCCTACCACGTTTTTGTTTTCTAATTCACAGTCCCCAATTTAGGCCGTCATCCAGGTTCCTCCCTTCCAAGAAATTGTCTACTCTCTTGTTCCCTCCTTTAGCCTGAAAGGAAAGCAGCTATCATATCCATCAGCTTCAGATAGGCTTGTGACAAGTCAAAGACACGCTGTTTGGGATCCTCAGTCACAGTCACACAGTCACCTACTTTATGTGTAACCAAATAAAATATGTTAAGGACACAGTTTTTCTAAGTGGCTCTTGCTATATACTGTTTTCCATACCTTTGCTTTACTGCGGGTATCTATCATGTTCATCATCTGGGATGGTAGGTGGATAACCATATTATTACAAAATTAATATATTTTAAAAACCACATCAAAATATAATTAATATTTTAAAGCATAATTACATAAACAAAGATTCTAATTAAAGCTGCCTATTTTTTTTCCTCTCTAAGGTGTTCTTTTTGTTCGCAACCTTGACAGTATAACCAGTTTTCCCTGTAAGGAAATGCCCCAGGCCATGTGTTCTTAGTGTTTCTGGTTTGCTTTTGTTGTTGCTGTTGTTTTTTGGGGGGGGGGCTGGTTTTTTTGTTGTTTGTTTGTTTTCTAGGTTGTTGGGTTTTTTTTTGCAAAGATTCACTTAAGAACGGTTTCTGGGAATAACAAGGAGAAAAAATTATTTTCCAAAGACCTTTAAAGCTCCTTTGGCAAAGAAGCCAAGCCATGAATAAACGCTTAGTGTTCTAAGCATGCACGATAGTGCTGGGAAGTTTTACATAACCAACTGCTGAAAAATGCATTAATGCAATAGATGACATCTCCGCTTGCTCAAAGTCTGACTGCTAAGTTTGCTCTTGTTTCCTTAAATACCAGCCTGGGCACAGCAAGCACGCAGCCTCCTAAACAGCTCTGCAGTTTACCGAGACTTCGCTCCCTTCCAGCAATACCTCCCAGGCTTTCACACAGCCCGGCTCTCCCAAAATACCAGTTTAAGCGAGCTGTTGGGATGGCGGCCACTAAAACCAGGTTACTAGGGGCAAAGCAGCAGGACAGCGAGGACACAAAGGAGACTTTCCGCCCTCCCAGCCACGGCCGGGAGAGGCCAAACGCCGCAAAACCCTCCGCACCCCATTTCCACAGCCCTCGCTTTGGAAACAGCCCCCACTCGGACCTTGGGCGAGAGGCAGTTCTTATGTCTTGACAATCATCCGCGGGTTGGAGCCCCCTTCCCCCTCCTCCCCTCGGGGCGTTGCCGAGGGCTCCCCGCCTCAGGGCCGCCGGCAGGTAACTGCCCTCACAGAGCCGCCGGGAGGGGAGAGCTACATAGGACGAAGCTTCCCCTCAGGCCAGGCGGGTATAGAGCATAGGCGGCCGAGCGCTATGGAATATTCCCTCACGCCCCGACCCGCGGCGGAAGGCGGGAGGGAAGAGAGGAGGGGAAGGTGGAGGCCGTGTGAGGGGGCAAGCTGCGGAGCAGT